>DWME01003624.1:0-17810 GCA_018244795.1 Parelbella ahira ahira
ATTGCATTTTGAATACAGGCTGAGGATGATGATAAGAACTATGATGATAATGATGACGATAACGATGATGATAATTATGATGATAATGATGATGCCAATTATGATGACGATGATGATGATAATGATGATGACAATTATGATGATAATGAAGATGATAATGATGATGGTAATAATGATTATGATCATGATATACTTTACACGGTGTTTGGCATTCACTGTGAGTTGTACATGCAATCCGACCAGTAATTTAGGGCTGAAAAAGTTTGTTATGTTTTTGTACCGTCCGTAAGAAAATAAAATGTTCTCGCTTAGCATTAAACTGAACAGCGCCGGCTCTACGTCTGTTTGTTTCATTACGTAAGACCTTCTTTAGTTTTTTAAGGAAAATTTATTTATTAAGTTGACGTACTAAGACGTATCGTTTAAGTGTATCGTGTCAGTATCGTGCCTAGGTGCGTTTAAACAACACTTCGGTAATGTATAATTATAAGATCCAGTCATTTACTAAGTACATACTAATAAACATTAATTTAATAATTGTCCCAAAAAACATAACAGCCTGGGCTGGGCGATTTTGTCGCTCGAGTAGCGACATTTAATATATTATTTAAGTAATAAATGTTTATTTATGTACATTTTATTGTATTGACAGCATGTAAAAAGACGGAGTAGGCAGAGAGTACGGAGTGCCCAATATCCCTATCCTTGCATACCTACCGTGCTTCTTGCACTTCTTCTCCTCATCTCCTTTCTCCGTAAGGACTCACCGTAAGGGACTTAGCGTAAAGATATATATGTATGTAAAAAAACCCCACAGATCATATAAATCGATTTTATTTCTCTTGTCATCCTTTACACTTACACGCACGTCACATATCGTACACCAAAATGAAGTTTAGGTAGTATTGTGCGATCCTGAATCTCTTAACGAATTCGTATGCGTACAGTCTTATTTTATATATACGTATATGAAGAATAATGTTATTATACTCGTAATCTAAAATTAAGTACATACATGTAAGAATTAATAACATCTCCAAATTAATTTATACAAATACAATTATCTTAGATTCACATGTAATTATATCAAATAAAATGTATCGTACATTGTTATGTTAATAATATTATAATATGATATAGCATAAGTATTCAAATTTCAACAAATTTTAAACGAGACTTATTTGTTGAATTTTATGTCACTACAAAGAAATATAGATTAATGTTTCAATTGATAGATATTATATTGATAGATATTCAATTGATAGATAGAGACTCAATAGAATATATAATGATATATATAATTTTGGACTAAACCGCATTAGATACGGTCCTGGTCTTCCGCTGTGGCGGGTAACCATAATTCCTAAAACCGGGAAAGTCGAGAAAATTAACCGAAAATGGAATAAATCGTAAACCTAAAATCGTAAATGGCACATTAATAGAATGCGAAGCAATGAAATAGGTTACAGCGATATAATAATATTTCATGTGATAAAATTGAAATACAGCTTTTTGCGATAACCAGTTATATTTTTCAGTGCTACTAAGCTAATAAAAACTTTTTGTGGTAACAAAAAATATATTTTTCAGCGCTATTAACAGAAATATAACTATATCATCTCAATGGTATTATTTGAAGAATAATAAGCCGATAATATCAAAGTACTCGTATATGTAATATTATCGCTTAAAAGATCAATAAGAATAATGGACATTTTATAAAAACGGAAAAAGAAATCCCCTTCAGTAACATTTACAAAATTGCAGGAACGCCTAGGGCTTAAAACGTACATTCGGTATAATTAGCCACCTGTGCCGTGTAATACGAGTAAGCTTGTTGACAAACGAAACTCGCAAAACGCAGAATGTCGACATAATTGAGATTTATTAACGAAAGCAATTTATTACACAAAAACCTACTCTCTAAACGACATAAATATTTACATAAGAGTAAAGCACAGAAAATAGATACCAGAAACTTAAATACTTCCACAAAAACCAAAATTCAATGTTATTCAGATTAACCTAAACTTCAGATAAATTATTCCGACTACTTTCTTATAATCACAGTGACATTGAAACTACATAGATGAGTCAAATTATACTCAGTCACAATAGGTACTAATTGATTATTATAATACAAAAAATACAAAATTCACTACAACAGCTTAGTGCCTTAAGTTTTTACAATGAAATATTTTTAATTAATTGATAACCGAAACATTTTTATCGAACACACTTATCTAATAATACTCACATCTTTATCGTTCTACAATTTATTAACATATTTTATTCCATAACACGATAATTTACAAAAATAGACCTGGTAGATAATGGTCCACAGACTTAAACTTTAATCTATAGAAATGCTATATTTAGACAAACAACTAGGATTCCCTCTATAATACAAAGTTTCTATTACACTGTCTCTTGTTTGGGGACACATGCAAATGTACAATATTTACTGTCGTGTCAAACGTGACCCTCGGGAGTCATCGCGTTAAAGTTACTTCTGTATCACTCGAACTCCTAGAACTCTCTTTAATAACATCAAGCTCCCGATTGGACAACGAGGAATGTCGGGAAAACTTATGTGTTACACCGTAATCACTTTTATCCTCACAAAAATCACGTACACCGCTACAACCACCGATATAATCTTTGGCCTCGTCCGATTCGTCATCCGCTATGTCGTTCACTTCAACTTCTAACAAATTATCGTTTTCCTTTACACCGTAAACACTAAAATTTCTCTCGTGACTGAGGCTTCGTATCCTATCAAGATTATGCTCCAAATTGGGTATATTATCATCGTCTATACAAGAAGAATCATTAAATTTCCACTTTATACTAGAATTAAAATGTTCAACTGCAGGGTATATCCCTATACTATTGCTTCTATGCCCGAAGACCGGACAGTTTGGGAAATCTCACAATTCCGGGTGCCGTCCGTTACAGGTTTTATTGTATGTGCCCTCATCAAGGCTGAGATTAGAGCGAGACCGTCCACATTCAAGGCCGGGTCGAAATAGACAGAAGTCTGAATTTTTCATTCTGCATTGCCTCGAGCAAGATTCAATTTGAAATGCAGTTCTGTCTAGTTGTCTATAGTCTGTTGGACCATACCCATCGAAGAATCTAGCATTATGCTTGCAGGTCCCGCTTGGACAACCTTTAAATGAACCGCTGCAGCGAAGAGGGTCTCTATGGCAAGCCTTTTGAATTGCATGAAGAGACGTGGATGACACAGTTCGTTCTAATATTTCTCCCCAATATTTTTCTCCGAGTCCTTCAAATTCGCCCTTAGAATGCAAATCAGATGCAATAGGCGAGCCACAACAGCCTGTTGGTTTCTCATAACCAGGATAAGATTTGGATCTTCGGCAACATACCTACGAAATAATCTATATTAGTATTGACGAATGGCGGCATTAGTCAAAGCAACGATTTCACCTATATGTGCAGGTATAAAATTAGTGAAAATAGTACGTAATTTGGATTGAAAAAATCGAGTGTTACAAATACATAGGTGTAAATAATAGCTTACATAATACTGCAGCAGTTCATGGCTGATTCTTCTGAAGTGGCTATTTAATAGCCAATAAAGAAATGGATTCCAAAAGCTGTCGCTTAAAGCTAACCACGTGACTATAAAGTCTAATGTAGGGGGAACCTGCGAAATAAAACGATTCGTAATGCAGAAACAATTGTCGGAAACATTGATTGTATTATAACGAAATTAACTACCTTGCAACCTGTACATGCCGCAACAACTTCTTGGATAGTTGCTGGGGTTACCATCACAATAAATCCTAAAGACATAGCAGCCATTGTTCGCGATGTACTCACACTGTGTGGCCTTACTGGAGCCTGAGGTTGCTGTAAAAAAACATTAAGCAATAGTATGTTGAAAAAAGCTGTTAAAAAATTCGCAATAAGTCATGTTAGTTCAATAAACAAAATGGTTTCGAGTGATCATATTTTGTTAGTAACAGTATTTTAATGATTTACTAGTAGAATGTAATCAAACAATAATGCTTAAACATCGTAGGCAAATTTTACGGAATTGCGTTGGGCGAACTGAGGCAAAGTACCTACTTAGTATTATGGATTCAATTTGCTTGCTCAAAAAATAAAACATCAGGAGCGCTGATGCTTTCTGCTCCTGTTAAAATATTAGCTTACAGACCGTAACGAAAAATATCCAGACAGAAGTCCGTAGCCTAAAGCGTATTTGCTTTTCTCTCGGATCAGATCAATCCGTCATAGTGTACTATGAATAAAGATGGATTTGATTTTACTTTGAGGCTATATATTTGAGGTATCTCTGTATATTTGTGTACACTTTGCTGAATAAATTAACGTTAAAATTAGATTATTCATCCGACTGAAATGTATATTTTTACACAAAATTTTTACCACAGTCTCGATTTCAGAGTGGGACGCCTTAGTACAGGGCGCATGAACTCCGTTGGTCCTTTGACCATCATCGCACTTGTTCCTGGTCTTGCTAACGTGAAATCCAGAGCCATAGCAATACATCAAAGCCATCGTCGTTGGGAAGTAATATGCGCAACATGAAAGTATTCTAAAAATGTACAAAATATTATTAAACATAAACAATCCATGACATTATCTTTCGCTTAAGCTCACAAAGATAACGTTTGAAATAAATCACTACAAAAAGGTTAGAAATATTTGAAAATAATTAAAAAGTAATAATGGAGTGTTGTGAAGAGCGAGGGCGATATTAATGAAATCATGGAATGATTTATCAATATTATAATAATAAGAGATAATTAACTACTTGAGTCTAAAGAAATTAAAATACCTGAAAGCAACTCTGCTATGAAACACGTCGCAAGCCATCAACCCCGTGGCATTAAAATAATAACCAGATCTCGGTAAAACCATTATAGCAAATAGTGATACAGATAAAATCCAAGTTATACTTATGACCAAAACGCAACCCTGAAAGAAAGAAAAACTGTTAGATATTCAACAAAATGATATGTATGTACATAATATTATATCGTATATGTTATCTTTGTTTCTAGTTCTATGTTCCGTTTTTGTACCCGTTTTATGTTATTATAATCATCTAAACCGTCATAATATGGAGATAGGTTCCGATATCTAAAAACTATTTAGTCAGTATTTATTCTAATTTCTATTCTATTTAGCGTATTTAAAATAAGATCCTTAACACAAGTATTAATAACATTCTCTTGGTCTCGTCTTATAAAATACTTGTCCATATTATTCACGTAAGCTGACAGATACCTTCAATTTCTGTTATCTCGTACTCCCACTCGGTGTATCAAAATAAACTTATCTTGGGATTAAAGCTTTATTAACAAAATCTTCATTGCTAATACTCGTATCTAAGTAACGTTTAAATCTTGGCAGTCAGAACTTCTTAAGCGGCTCAAAAGAGAGATTTCAAGGTAGAAAAGGTGTTATCGAGCAAAGCCTTCTTTGAACAAAAAGTTGGATTTGCTGAATTTTAAATTATTTTGAAAGTAGAATCACTTGTTTGTTAAAGTACAACATTTCATATCCCGATAAACTTATATGACAATAATAATGTTGCCATTCCAAATTAATTATGTATAACATTGTTAAGAAGTATGAGAGAGAATTTCTAAAGTAAGTAAGAAAGCAGGAAAAGTATTTCTTCAATTTATAAGAAATGAAACTGTACTGTTGTGTAAAGTTGATTGCTGTAGTTTAAGGATAAGATGATCCTACTCACGCGAGGCCTGCCAGCATCAGACCGTTGCAAACTGATGATAAACTTGGATTAAGTGTACCAACTATAGTAAACATGTTTCTAAGTAAAATTGGCACAGAAAGTGGGTCCAAAATTATGCATTAATTATGTTTAAAAAATTAATGTAGCACCTAATTTAGGAACATCATAAATTTATTTAAAAGCTGCTATTGAAAGTATCAATAGTACAACTGTTGCTAAATATATAAAGTTATTAGGTAACAAAAAAATAAAACGATTTACCTTCTTACTGGAATGCTTCTGATAGGTATTTGGATGCAACAAGTACAGATATCTATCTATTGCCATACAGACTAATATTACCGCGCTTTGTTGACTCACGGCTCCCCTCAAAAGGGCCTGAAACACAAATTTTCCCCTAAGCAATTGTTAACAATGTTCGAGGTTCGGTAACTTGCAAAAGCTTAAACTCGCTTTGCCGAAAACTTTGTGCGCAGTCACTAAATAAGCCATCAACGATAAAGAATTAAGAGCGGTAACCATGAAGTTTTAACGATTTCATTGTCCACCAATGACGTGGAGTCAGCGTTTCCCAACAATAAGTCTTTTAAACGGCGAAACTTTCAGCGTATCATCAAAAGAGATACCACAATGGCGTTGGCGAACGTTTATTACGCATCTCTTACATTATTACAGCACATTTAGAATTTCGTCGAAGAATCAACGGAATCTCATTAGAACCAACTTGGTAGCCAAAACAAAAACAACATCAAATGTAAATACGGCGACTTTAGTGAAATAAAATAAATTGGTAGCCGTACCAAACACTCTTATCCCTAGCATCCGATTACCTTTTAACTTCGCCTACTCAATTGGGAACTTTTTCCCAGGGCCAACTTTACTCATTTTCTCTTCATCTCTTGTTTAAATAAAGTTTTAGAAGGACTTTGAAGCTTCGTCTAGCTCTAACCGGATTAAGCAATGCTTGTAAAATTTCATAGAATATATAATTCATATTATGATGTATTTTGTTTTCATATAAACTTTGTTAATAACAACGGAGACGCGTCGAGTGTGTTTCGAATTAATTCCTCGTTTATTTCGTTAATCAAAGTTACACGGAGTACGTATTTACTTTAATTATTATCTGGGCGAGTTTTACGCACGGATACTTTATTACAGTATTGCTAACAAGGGACGAATGAAAGCCAACGCTCGGTGTTTCGTGACACAATGGGGTTTTAATGGCGTACCAGACAGGCGTAATAAATAGTTTCATATAATTTTATTTTACCTGGATTTGACAGAATATTTCACCGTATGGCCAACACTTGTACAAAGCTGGCAGGAGTGCTACAGGTGCAATGAGAATGCCCGTGAACAAATCGTTCAATGCCAACGAAGTCAAAAGATATCTTGGCTGAAAGAAAAGTAATTGTGAGACAAAACTGTCAATCAACAATCAAAATTAAACGGATGCATGAAATAGATATCGTATTAAATCAGCAACTCAAAGTCGTTAATTGTATCCTGTGTTTGTAGACCCTGGAATACTCCTCTACGACAAGTTGTACAGCGGTTAGGCTTCTTCAAGCCAACGTATTATTGGCGCGCTTTACGCGCTTCTAGGCGCATAAAAAAACAAACTTACTCACGCCGAAAAACGCTGGTCAGAAGGCTCTTTTCAACCTGAGGTTATTTCCTATGGGGTTGGCATACTTTTTGATAGTGGTACATATGCTAATGTATATACGTGTGATCTTTTTGTTGGCAAACAGTTCATATTGCATGAGTGCATACACCATTATAAATAATACTGGCGCTTGCGTAGCAAGATCAGTTTAATTCATTAAAATACCAAATTAAGCATTGGAAAATTTCTGAACTTCCAACTTGAAAACCCTTGTGTAGAATATTTCATAAGAATTATTAATATTTTCACACACCATGTATCTTCTTCTCAAGTAATGTTGTGCATCAAAGAAAATGAAGGGATAAATAATAGAAGTCAGTTCGCAAATCTTACCTGATTGTCGATATACTTGATATAGCGCCGGTTATTCAGCACGCAAATCAACACAAGGTTCCCAAATACAATTCCCATAGACAGGGCGAATATGAAGAAGGCTTTTAATATATCACCTGGCGCTGGAAAGGTGGAAGGCCAGCCTTTGTTGTTAAGCCAGCACGAGTTGTTAGAAAGAGACGGCGCTACAAGCAATGCGCCTTTGGTCGAGTCGAACATAGTCGGCGCCGGCGAACTGCAGCGCACTCTTCATTTGTATAAGGCATTTAGATCGCATGCAACACAGCGTACTTTTAGTTGCTTTAGTTACTCCTATTCAGTTACTTTTATCCCTCACACAGTCCTCTCAAGCTTAATTAGGACATGGGAGTTGGAAGACCACTTTGCGGGTACTTCGAAATGTTAATGTCACCATCACCTGAAACAAAGGAAGCAATTAAAATTCGTTGAAAGAATATTTTGTATCTCACGAACTTTACACTCGGCCCTCTATAGAAAAATTCATTTTATAAAAGGCACTTGCTGAAATTTTCGAGTCCAGGAAATTCAGTACAACGTTCACAGAATAACTTCCAGTACGAACTCGTATTTATAGGCAAACATTTTACGCAAAAAGACTGCGATTTATCTCACAAAGAAACAAATTTGACTTCAATTCAATAAATTGACGTGACGAAAAATTTTCCACTGAAATCGGAACAGATCCAAATGCTCTCACGTAAAATTCAAAATGCTATCTTTGGGACGCCTAATAAAATATTCCTGTTACGTTTCAAGGAAAAGAAGGGACGGTAATGTCTCTTAAGCTTTGAAGATCGAATCAATTTTCCATTTTTTCGTAACCGCGATTAGCGAGCAGTATTTCTTCAACGCAAAACATCAGCTTTGTTTTGCAGACAAGACGAAACATGAAAATGAAACGAAATAACTACAATTATTTGTTTGGGAATAATATATAATTCATACAATTTTTTTACGATTAAAAAAAATCATTCTACTTAAAAAGGTTATTGTCAATTTATACAAGACTTTTCACAAATAATTCTTACTTAGTATTGCTTATAAAAAAATCATTTACAGAATTTATTTTCACATGCAGACTCGTAGACACCTTGTAAGGTTTCGCTCAAATGTACCCTTGTATTAGTCAGTGGTTGGTTAAATTACTTGAATTAAAACTTCGTTTTATAAAACTACACAATTTATCAAGGCTTCGAAATCTATTTCACTTTTATTGCGTCAACTAAAACTATTGGCTTAGCTGATAATACTTCATTGGCTCACCGTAATCTGGAATCCAATAAAGTGCGTCCACTAATCGTATTGGCCTCTATTTCATTGTCTGTGCATATAGTAATTAGATTTCGAACTATGAAGGCTGTATAATATTCAAAAATAGAATTCCTATTGATATCTACGCAAATAATAAATCATGAACTGAGTCGAATCAACACATTAAACTTTTGGAAAATAGTCTTTGAAATCGATAGGTACCGTGATTACCGACACAAACCAAATCCAACATTCTTAAAGTTTTTGTCAATCTCTCGCCTTGGTACCGTATAACGAAAAAGTCACGTGAAGGAATTGAAAGGACTTTATTACGTTTCGTAGCTTGGACCATTACCTATGATACAATTTGTCTAGCTGTTTGCTTGCGGCGCCGAGCAGAGTTATAATTTCTCTCAATCGCATTATGCAAAGAATGCTAATTCGATTTAAATGGATCTTTTTATATATTTGTGTATGTGAAAGTATGTCCTCGATTTTTAATGCAATAGACGTAACATCACGTCTGTAGTCACCGAAGGTGTAAGCAGAGGATTTTAGTACGCTTCCACGTTTCACCAGTTACGTTGTAGTACCACCATGCCCCACCTGGAATAGATGGTGAGCCTATTGCCATACACCGGGCACACATCCAGACTCCGAGATACTACAAGAAATTCCTAGTCAGAAAATTCTGTTAGTACACAATTCCTGAATTGACCCAGGACCCAGAATCTCTCGATTCGCCGTCACACTTGCAACCACTCGACCAACGAGGCAGTTTATATTTAGCTTCATTTTATATACATTGTAATGAAGGAGAATAAAAGTTTTGGTTAACATTCGTACAAGACAGGTAATGTACACAAATGAAACGTTTTATCATAAAATGAGAACGTTATCAGCATCAATAATGACGGTAAGGTACGTTAATATCAGCGTGTCGTCACCCGAAGAACTCCACATCGAAATAAAACCAACCTCATTATGTCGAGAGAAACTCTTCACCTCACCGTTGAATATTTTTCACAGCAAAAACGAAAAGAAATGAACCGAGATATGTATGTGAATGGGGTTGTGACACGGATCCTGGGAATCTAGCTACCGGTCTTGAGCTAGCATTTCTCGTTAGGACATTTCTCGGATTGGTGAAGGAGCTGTCGATATCCTAAAGGAAATAACGTGAAGGAAATTACTTTGCTAAGACGCTAAGTGCCATTGCGTTTTCCGTCGAGGTTTTTTTTGTTCGACAATCATAACAAACTCAATTATGTTGTTCAGCACCGACTCGGGAAATTGAGTTTGGAGCGTGTCGTGTTTACGTGTACAGTGTATGACTGCTGTGAAAATGTTTTATTCGAAATTCAAATAATGTACTACCAGTTTAAAAATATCCAATAACGCAATATGCAATCGTATAGACTGTTCGCGCCAATTTGAAAAAGGAACAAAAATCAAAATCATATCTTTTTTTATACGATTTTGTACAACTGTCGGTGATGAATAGTTTTTTGCTATCACGAAATGCTTGAAGCTCACCACCATGGTACTTGGACATGTAAATAGACAATAGCATTCGAAGTCGCTTAATACTAGTTACCTACCTGAATTTCTCAAATGATCAGGACGTTATGCCATGATTTGCGATTTACTAAGATGGGTGTCATTTTCACAAATTTCCAGCGTTCGGACCCAAAAGGCGACAAGATTATTTGTTCGGATTTTATCTATCTATTTTCAGTAATAAAACCATGTTTTTTACTGTTGCACAATTTTCAAATACAAATAATTTTAAAATTTATAATGTCCATTATATTCGACCTATGCCTACAACATTTCTATAATGTCAACTTAACCATACAAACACTCAATTATTCTCCGTAATGAAATTAAATTGATAATAATATGTGACTCTAAACAAATTAAAATTATAACTATAATTATAGTTATTGCACATTATGACAATAATGTTTGCCTTCACAAACATTACCAAATCACGTTCATAACTAGCACTGGCTCATAACTCATCAGTTTTGGAAGTCCGTTTGTAACCAGAGCGATAAATTCGTCACTACGTCAAAAAGTAACATCGAACAGCGACTATTGACAGCTACAGTCCAAGCGGTTACATCAAATCATTTATCGGTTCACTTCGAACATGTAACATACAATGTTCTACGCTGTTACTATTATTTTATGACTATTATTGTTCAATACTGTATAAATAGTCTCTATCTACCCCGCAAGGAATCTGAGCGTGACAACTCGCTATACATATAAAACATACAATTTCAAGAGATGCTATTTAAAATTGGTGTCGTACATTTTATATTAAATAAGCGATTTGTGAAAATGATGAATGTGTTCCCGAAAGTCGTACCTACGGTATATTCCGTGAAGAATGAGAAAATGGAGCAGAGTAAGATATTTTCTTTTATTTTAAAGAAGATAAAGACAGCGTGAAAGGCAATTGATGTATTTGAAGCGCATAGATATTTATTTTTTGAGTATTTTATATATTTATTTGTATATTTTATCGTATATATTTTTATGAAGCCTAATGCGAATTCACAGTGTTACTTAATTTTACCTAATTTCTGTAACCCTAGCAATTGCAGTAGACGTATAAAAAACCTATCGAATATATCGAGATTTAGCGTGTAGCCATGTAGCGTGTCAACCCCAGAACAAAAGTTGACTCATTTAACATTATCAACCTACAGCCCAGTACTAAAAATACTTATTGAGACCATCCACAAATATACTCGTCTCATTGAATATGTACGAGCACTGATGGCTAACGTATTACACTCTTATTAATAGAAAAAGCCTTCAAATAATGTTACTTGCCGTCTACTTTCCAACGAATTGTATGGTAACATACTTCGGAAAAATACACGGAGATGTATATATGGGTAGTCCACAAAATAAACCTCCACCTGAAATAGGTCAGACCACGAGTCTCCCACCTCGTGTGTCACTGCCATACTATCAAATTGGAATACACTTATAAGGTTAGTTTCGGTAGAAACAAGTGCAATGTTTCTAAAGAGGTACGTTATTTCTCCTAAAGAGGGTGCTATCACCTTAGAAACGTTTACCGAAACGAATTTATCATAAACAGTTAGTATTCATATTATTATTATATAACCATCACGCCAGACACATTAAAGGGTAGACAAAGAGCACCGAAAGAATATAATGTTTGTTCTTTATAAGTTAACCTTATACTGAAGCCAGAAAATAAAGTTTTCGAAAAATAAAGCAGCAAATATTGTTTATATTACAGTGATTATTAGTCATTTGAAAATCTTTGCAAACGTTAAACGTGTATGAAAAGAATTATGTATGAAGAAACAAGTCAGGTCTGTGCGTACAGAAATTGGCACCCGGCGTTCTATGCCTATCCTAAAAGGGACCAAGCGTGACGATATCATAATACTGTCAGTAAATTTTGTTACAAATTATTATATAATTAATACTTTACTACTTTATACTATTTGTACTTATCTATATAATATTAAAATAAAATGTTTGTTATACACTACAGTATATTTTTGGCCATATTTACCCAAAAGCTTTCGTTCTTTCATATATACACTCTCTTTTGAATCCGTTATTCAGCTATGGTATACTCACTTGTTTCCGCAACTCACTTAATTTATGACATATTTAATCAGATTTTAAACTACGAACGTTGTCTGAGCTTAAATTCGACAACTATGGTACTAATGGCGCCACCTGAACAAAAAGCTAATTCCTTTTTGTCTATTATTCGTTCACCCCGCTGTTAATCAGTTTTATCGTTTTTCAGATATCCGCTTTCCCCAACTTTATTACCAACAATTTTATGTAGATTATTATTATTATTAAAATGGCTGACTCCGTTGGTCCACTGGTTATTGAACCTGACTGCTGAACAGGCGGTCGTTGTTCCGATTTCTACCCAAGATAAATATTTGTGTCTTGAGCACAACCATTTCGCCTTTGTTTTAGATGGTGTACATTAAGAATATTTGAAAAACCAACCATTTTATACACCGAATAGCTATGCCTAGTATTGTACAAATTCAGAATCTCTAAAACATTTCTCTCTCAATCTGTCCCAAAAATTTCTAAAATCTCGAAAGGTTTTGTAGATAGTTATAAGAAACAAATGTGAACATGGTAAATATACAAACATCGGTATAAACATTATGCACGGTGATAAGCATTTCCGCTTCATAAATGTGTATACGGATTGTCTAACACACGTGTCTTTTCATATTTTGAGGAAAACCGCGATTCGTACCAGGTATTAAACTTAAAGTTCTATTAAATAAACATTTGAATATATGGCTCGCCTCTGTGGCACTAACAGTAAAATTTACTATAAAATGTCGATGAAACAGCTGAGTCACCCCAAGCAGGCGCCGCAATGTCTACAAATATATACACTTAAGAAAAAAGAAAATGACAAGGAAGTCGGTGTTAGAAAAATATCTATTTTTATGGCAATTTCTTAGATATTTACAAATAACGAACATATATGTGTACTACAAAAATATAAGCCTGTCTAAATAAAAGGTAGAGTTTCTTAACAATCACCTTTCATTCTGTTCAAATCTAGTACTCAATTAGTCTACACTTTGATTCCAGCCAAAAGGCCGAGAAGCGATTAGTAGTTAATTTTAAATTAAGTAAATTCCGTAATAAATACTGTAATGAGATTTCTAAATACTTCTTCAAATTGTATACTACAACAATTATATCCGCTTTGTTTTGTTTTTATCTATTCATATTCTGTTTCACCGTCAACATGAACTATTCAATCGCCGTTGGAAATGAGAAAGATTACGAAGATAATGTCACATGTTGCTCAAGTACGGATTTTTGTGAAAGAATCAGAAATTAAGTTAAACTAATAAGTATTTCATTAGCGCCGTCAGATGATTGAAATTCAGGCAGGAGAGCTCAAGAAAATAATAAAATACGCCGTAAAACCCTCCGCCCATCTATCCAGTCTTTTAAATCTAAATGTGTCCTCTTGGAGACGTTGATCCGTGTTGAGACGTAATGTCTTTTCGTGAGTTTCAAGAAAATAGCCAAATAATTGAATAAAATGCTAATGGAGAGTGGGCGGTCTTTCATTGGATTATATTAAAATGCTTTAACTTCAATAAGACGAGCAATATCTAAATTATTGTTA
This sequence comes from Parelbella ahira ahira, assembly GCA_018244795.1. Lineage (NCBI taxonomy): Eukaryota > Metazoa > Arthropoda > Insecta > Lepidoptera > Hesperiidae > Parelbella > Parelbella ahira. The sequence continues at coordinate 14,218 of DWME01003624.1, forward strand.
TTTCTATCAAAATATAGAGTGTCCTACTTCTACTTTTTGTGTGCTGTCATTTAGCAATTTGAAAAATTAAAATTGACACTTTGTTACGTTACATTTATATCAATAACTCTTTATGTTTAACTGCTTCACAAATACTTTGTCAAGACTAACATAAATTTGTTATGTTTGCACCATTAGGCCAGCTTTATTACGGGGTAGGTAGAAAGCACTGAATCCAAAATAAAAATATTTAATATGATATATGTAGATATGGTAAGTAGGTACGATTGTAATGAATTTGACCAAATCTTTTCGTTTCGTATTGTATTGAGCGTGTCATAAGAATCGCCGCGGGCAGTCGCACTATGATGTGGGTCGAGATAATTATGAAGTTCTCACAATGCGCCTATCGGGCGCCACCCCGGAACACCAACTCCTACTATATCCTCGGAACATTTGGCTGGGACCGTACCACCCAGCGAGAAAGTTATGATCCCGACTCGCGAGTCACGTTTCATTTAACGACTCGACAAATTATATTTTCTTTCATCTCCACAAAGTACCCGCAGCATGTGAGTACAAATCGTATTCTATATACAGAGGATTCTCGGCCATATTCCAAATGCATAAAGTCCATAGCACTCACAGTGGAAAACAAAATTACGACCGAGCTATCGAAGAGCATCACTTGTTACTGGAGCACGGTTGTGTTATTACGTGTTGTTACTTACGACCTATGATTGTGATTTGTGAAATCGTTTCCTTACAACGGCTTCTTGGCTCTTAACGCCCATGTAAATCGTTGCTACCGTTTGTTGTGAACAACACAATGCGTCTCGAGATGAAAAATTACATCCTTCGTTCTACATTACCGAGTCATCTTTCCTGTGCGCTGCCCGATATTCAGATACAAAATTCTAGCATTATAATGTTAATAGAAACTAAACTATATTCCAAACTTTTCATCTGCGCCTTCATGAACACTTCCGATTTTATTGATTTGCAGATCATATTAATCAATCAACACAAAATAACGTTTGTGGACAATCGTGTAACCCTATTGGAGGACTCGAAGACATATAAGCAAAATACAAAAACTCACTGCCCTTTATTGTAGAACAAATCGAACTTTATATTCGTTTAACCAGTGCCCATCTCTGCTTCTTAGCTTTATTTGATTCTGAACGAGCTATGACACAACAATTGCTCTCTCTCTAGTGATGTTATAACGGCGGGCCGACTCGCTGCTAGCGTTCTCGAAGATTCCATTACTTATAGGATACTTGTAAAAAGCCACTTCGTTTCAACAACACAATCAGAGCTTTTACGCACCGTTGAGTTGCTTTCATAGTTTATATACGATGTATACAGTGTTAGTTTATATAAAAATGTATGGTATCAATTGCAATGTATTTATTCAAAATGTAGTGGGTATATTATCCTAGAAAATTTTAAGACAGATGTAAAATCGAAAAAGTACAAAAACTGATTAAAATAAATTATAGGTACACGAGAACTATCGGTGTTTAAAAATATTAGTATTTTCGTTAAATATCTCTCTGGATAGCAAAAAACTTCAGTCTGTTACTGGATGAAGAATTAAACAAAGAACAATAATTATTATGAGTTAATGGTAATAATAATAAGAGGCTACGATAATGTTTGTCATTTTTTTACTATTACTTTCATACTAGGCTCCATATAGGGTAGCCAAACGTTACGATATAAGCCTGAGAAAAAATTCATAAATGTTAATTTTTTTTTAGCCTAGAAAACAGGCAGACGGACTTCCTGCTAACGTTGCCTAAGAATTTGTAACACCCGAGGAGTGGGCAACACTTTGACGGCTTTGAAGGAAAACTCTGTTAATTATTTCTCCGATCAATTTTATAAGATTCAGAGGTTTAATAATTAGGTGACGGACGCACGACTAACCCTCAACACGGTCAGATATTTATTAGGCCGACCGAGTAACGTATATCTCTCACTAAGCCACCCGCGGCTGACACTTGGATAGATGACGGTTAGGGCTTTACGAGTTTATATGTACGAACCTTAGGAAACCCGGAACTAAAATAACTTAAGTGAAATAGCCAACCGAAATAGTTCTTGGAATCTGATTAAAATGTTAGAATATATCACTGAGAGTGACCGATATTCGAATCCTATGCCTAAATGCCTCTGGTATACCAATTCATAGAACGTAACGTAGCATCACGCCTGTAATCCCCGAAGAGGGCAGAGGAGTGTAGTGCACTCCCGCGTTCTACCAGTTACGGTTACGTTCCACTATGTAATAGGTAGTGAGCCTATTCGTGCACCGGGCACAAATCCAGACTCGGCACTATTAGCAGAAATTTCAAGATGGAAAAATCACAAGAAGCACCCAAACAGGGGATCGAATCCAGTACCTCTCGATCCGTAGTCACCTAACCATTCGGCTAACGAGATAGTCATCAACCAGCCTAAAGAATCTCTGTTAATTCACACTGGTCCAAGCGAAAAGAGTAATTAGAACCGTCTGTGCTTTGTCGCTTTCCCGAGGTTTGCCCATAAGTGGGATTAAAAAGGATTGCAGCGATTGTTTGCTCTGTTCTTTGCCACTTGAGGCAAGAGCGCGGCAACCGTCTGTGCCATAATTATACCGGCTTTTGCCCTTCATGCCGTAATGCCGAGAATAATGCAATTCTTAGCGGCATTATTCTTTCTTTTCTTCGCCGCAAAGAAAAATAATATGATCTTATAACACCACATGGGTTTTCTTTTGTGTTAAAGGATTTGCTTTGTACCGGCCTCGCACACTTAAGAACTCACTGCTGTGTGATATGAAATTACAATAAACCACATATTGTCCGTTGCGAAAAGGGAGATTTGTTCAGATCATATTGACACATTCATCTTCATCATTATCATCATTACTTCTGTAACATCCAACAGCTGACCATCGGTGGCACACTCCTTAAGTAAATATTGAAATTCTCGCAATGAGAATCATGTTTTGATTGTTTATACGACGCCTTTAAATATTTCAGATCAATCGCAAACTACTCGACAATTTAATTGTTGTACACAAACAAAACAAAATTACTTTATTATTATTATTACTTGTCAACAAACATAACTGCCTAACTACTGATCTAATTAAAAAGTAAATATGTACATATGTACTTATAGAAAAATAATTTAACAGCACCTGCACAGTGCAACGGTAGTAAAATGTATGAACATTTAAAATATTATGATATTATTGTTTGTATAAAAATGGCAAAGGTATAAAGGGTTTTCAGTCAAGGTTTCCGTTACCGCGTATTTGTTCCAAGATAAATCACAACCCTTATTGCTCCTGACAGCTATGCGCTACGTGGAATAATTATTGAATATAACATACAACTTTTCCACAACGCTTGGAGATTGAAAATTATATCAGGGATAAAAAACCGTTTTGATTTGTCTTATAAAATATATCTGCGTGTTGTATCAGTGTGCAGTTATATGGAACATTTAAAATGAATACTAAGTACATGTATTCGAAATTTGAATTCATTTTAAGTTTGGAATTCAAATTCCTTGGATGCATTGACTCATCACATTTTTATGACATTGAAACAATAAAT
>DWME01003625.1:0-17809 GCA_018244795.1 Parelbella ahira ahira
CAATGTGCGGGCAAAGGGAATGGCTCAGCTTTGTGCTAACTCAAGACCTTCATAATTGGTCTTGCGTAGAGCTGTTTTTCAGCCACTACCTATCCCTGAGGTGGTAAGCGGGAAACCAAATTGTAATGCTAAATATCAATATTCCATCCTGCTTTATATGTACATATATTTTATTCTATTATTTACATGCACGGTAGAGTACCGTATTTATCTAGAAGATATCTCAACGGACAGAACGAAACGGTTTGTCTCCACGTCTCTTCCAAACTGTCGAGGAGTGGAACTCTACCAGCGTCTGTAAAAAAGTTACATGCACATACACATATACAGTATGTTAAAGAACAACTTATATGTATAAAACTCCGGTTTCATCTTTATTATTTGTCTATCTTAGTAGAAAAATATATTGAGTTTATTTTCAGAAACATCTCGAACGCACCAATTACGATGTTTATAGGACGCTACATCCTTTCCTTAACGAAAACATACAACGTGTCACGTAATGGGGCCGCTATATCTGTCACAAATTAATTATTGCTTTCCTTTAAGAATTACGTACGTGAATGAATCATAAAGCTTTGAATAGAAATACATCAATAACTAACGTAACATGGAAACTTTTTGTCAATCATGGTAATATTACTGTATTATATATCTGTTCCAAATTAATAATATTTATCAATTAGAAAACAACATAATGTATAAAATTCCCAAGCGCAGTATACTCCCACGTTTCATCAGTTAAGTTTTCGTCCCAAGATGGAATACGTGGTGAGCCTCCGGATATGGATCCAGATTCTGATCCACTAATAGAAAATCGAAGTTAGGAAAATACGATAGTGTCCCGACCCGGGAAAAGAATCCAGGGCCTCTCCATCAGCTGTCGCGTTTACAACCAATTGACCAATGAGGCAGCTATAATTTAGTAATAAACGCACACTCGTTTAGTAGTGTACCCGAATAACACAATTAAGGATCTCGTATAGGTCCGAAACCAGTCAGGCCATTTCGAAAAATCATATATACGTACTCGTAATTAAGCCGGTACATATTTAATATAATATAATATGCATATGAACACTCATGAAAAGTTTAACAGTTAACGAAATTGAGATATGTAATTCAGATTATAAAGTATAATTTCAGACTAGACAACACTTTTGTTCATGTTTCAGAAATAAAAAAAGAACTTACTATAATATTAAGCGGTCTTTGATATTCATACGTAAATATATTGAATGTATAGAGAAACAAAAACATACTCCCTCTTATAATATTATCCTCGGAAAGTAGATATTCAATTTGCTTTGACCTGAGATAAAATCCTGTAAAGAATCTCTTTTTCTGATATAAGAAAAATACTTGGACGTATTATCTACTAACGTGTGGTTATTCCTTTACAAAATAAGACTTGTTCGGATTTCCAGAAGGCATACAATGTTTGAAATATCTGGAAAGTAATTTCAAACTTCATCAGAGTTGTATCCAGTTCTGAGAGAACTCGACTACGTTGGTTTATGGATATCAAGAGCCTTTACAAGAATTTTCCTACGTCATTTCTGATAACAAGTATCAAAACCTATCTGTCATTTCCTTTTTCATATGAATTATATACGTTCCTTAACGGATCCCTTTTGGAAAAAAAATTTAGAATTCGGTCAAGAAGTAGTCCTAGGCGTCCAACAGAGATGTCATAAAAGAAGGTCGAATAAAAACAACTTTATGAATGTAGAAGATACGAGAGAAGTTTGCCAGAAAAGTGGGAAAAAAAATTGCCAGAAAATGGCAATTACAATTTTTATTGTTATCTCATTAGGATAACAACATAATAATTCGTTGTAAGGGTGCTGGTCTGTTAGAATATCTGTAGTAGAACTTGCCATGGCTACTTATAAGCTTTTTAATTACAGGTTCATTTGGTCTGCCGTAACTATTCAAATGGATTTTGCTTTGTGACGAGGAACTGATGTCGAAGTCGGGAAGTGGAAAATGCAACTCTTCGAAGGCCATTAATAAGCCCATCGAGTTTGAGCGCAATTGGTCCGTTTTAACGAGTTCATTGTTGTTATGTAACTTTTCAATTCAATACTGAGAAAAGCGTGTTCTTGTTTATTTTTCGCTGAAATTGTGGTACCTGCGCATTCAAACCGCTTTTCGTTTTACGGATTATTTCGCGTCCCTGTTTTGTTCACATCGCTGGCGGTCTGATATACGTCAGAGCGTAAATCCGTTACATAAAGAGCATTTAATATCAAGAGGTGATTATATTTCACCAGCTTACAATGTATTAAAGAGTTTACCAAGAAAAGTTTAGTTAGTGACACTTTAATAGCGATACCATAGTCGGTATATATTTTTTTGTCATTGAAAGGAGTAAAAAAGCAATTATGTAATTAAAAAACCCTACTGAATGCAGAATTATATGGACTGTAATAACAAATTAGAGTCTAAAACTTCAAGTTTGTTATCTGTATATCAATAAATATAATAGAAACAGGTATACAACAGAAAAATCACACATTGTGCAGAATGACAGGTACTTCGTTGAACTAGTATTTAGTCTCGTAGAACACACGATGCATTTAGAGTTAGTTGCCTTTGATATGTTACCCATACAGACATTTAGGCGGGCGTTCTGTCACTTTTCTTGTCATCATACAACTAGTCTACATATTACAATTACTTTACATTTTACTTTGCTTTAATATAATAATTTAATACAATATAATAATGGTCGTTATGTTCCAATTAATAGTGCAGCGGGATCATTACAGTTACATCCATTTTTGCCGTTAAGCGACAGATTTGAAAACATTGTATTCCGATTTAAAATCATGGTGGTAAGCAAAAGTATTGGATGAGTAATGTAAAATGGATTATTTCTTAAGAAGAAAAAATATTTATGACCATTCGCAAAAAGGATTTGAGGTTAGACGCTTATAATAAATACATATTTCGGAATACGACATTTATACCTACTAACTTCTATAAGCATTGATATGTGTAGGCTCATTTAAATAGCTATTACACTAGTACTACTGTTGTATGAACAGATTTATGCCTCTTTATTAACGTTATAGCAAAAATGTATAGACCGTAAATATACAGTCCGTAAATTCAATAAACGCCCCTATCCAGTTTTATCTAGAACAAAACGTAATGAGATCTGTCGGTGATGCTGAACACTGAAGATTAAATCCGCCTTGCCTTGATGTTTATTGAATATATCATTTACATAGCAATTCCCTGGCCCCTGTGGACAGCAGCGTAGGCGGTACGTGAAGTTATGTTCCCCACCACGCATGCCCAGCGTTGGGATTATAGGCAAAAATCCTTCAGGAGAGAACTATGTCCAGCAGTAGATTTAAAGTGGTAATAAAGTGTATGTGATGGCAATAATTCTGAAAACCAAGTCTGAGACAAAGGAAGGCTGTCTCGATTCGTCTCGACCGCAGGAAGAATTAATAAAAATTGTGTTTACTTAATGTTGCGGTAAAGAAAGAGATAAAATATTGCCAACTCTGTCATTGATGAGGGACCAGTTAATATCGTCACTGTCATCTTTAACAGTGAACATAAATGATTATAAACAATGTATTTTACATTAAGTACTGTTTTAACTGTTGTATTGACAATAAACTTCCCGCTGGGACCAATGTTGCGGGCGTGTACAATGAAACGAAGTTCAACAATGAAAACACACCACACTCGCTTGTAGAACAAAGGCTTCCAATCATTACGTAACCAGAATAACTGATGGAATATTACTACAATGAATATAAATCGCTTGTTATGATAAATTTTGCTTATTAATAGGACCTTGGTGGGTAATAATAATGTACCTTATTTTATCCTTGCTTTTATTTGTTTTTGACAATGTACCTACATATTGCAATGGCGTTAGTAAGAGCGTTAAAACATTATTGTGGGTTAAGTTTCCATTTATGATTTAAGATTTGATTTAGCATTTCAGTACTGCTTGTGTCTAGCGTCTGCTGTTTCACTTATCATTACGTACTGAGGTTGTATTTAAGCTTATTTTATTATAAAAAGCAAAATATGCATTCCATATTGCGTTAATGAATTAATTCCGTTATGTCAGATTATGTTAATGAGGCCGAAAATGACCACCCAACCACTAAATGGGAATGGGGTTTTCATGAGATTTGTATACTAATCATTAAAAATTCTTTCTCTTGTTCTGAAACAGTGCATATAGGTCTATAAGGGTGATTCTAGAAGTTGACCTCTGAAGATCCTTTATTCTGTAAAGGTTTGCGTCTTGTTGAGAGCTGTAGCGGACTGACCTTGACGCTGGGCACGGGGGGGTGCGTCGGGGGGCTGCGCGAGCTCGGCAGCTGGAGCAAATGCCGGATGCTGTAACCTTGGCGGGACTTGCGTGACATCCTGGAAGCAATCGAATAGACATTTAATTTAGATTAATAAATTATTAAAACAAATTAATGTGAAATTAATAATTAAGTCACAAATTATATTTAGTAATTAGAACATGGATTTTGGAAAACTAATAATTGCTTCAATGAAGTAGTTAACAAAATTGCTTCTGTCAAATAATTGTGCAGTGTGTTTAGTTTCAGGCAAAATTTGTGCTACACTCCATGAAAATATATGCATCACATATCTATATTGGTTACGGAATATAGAAACCTATAACTTTTTTTATATTATATAAATTTAACATCTTAAATTTCGAATATATTTCATAATCACTTATAATAATAGAATACCGTAGGCACAATATAAATTCTCATTCCGTTTTAGCAAAGCCAATAATCTATCTTCGATATTTTCCTGGGGATATTTTCGATTGAATACAAAAGTGTTCTGGGAAAAATCTTATCGAATTTATTACATGATGAGTAAGCATTATGGATTAAACTATATTTAGACATATTATTCGACGTCGCAGCCTCCTGATTGTTATAAAAAATAATAGTTTATCTTCAATATCTCTGTGACGTTGTTATCATGTGTATTCAGCGTATGTATAACCGTTTCATATTAGTCTACAGAAAATGCCATTTTTAGTACCACCCTAATATCATTATGACTTTTATCCATTTTTATTCTGAGGAAAACTAAGCATGACAATGTAAAGATAAACAATTGATGTTAATGACTAGTAGACCGCGGTATGGCGCAGCCTCCCTGGGCACGGCTACATGCCCTAGCCGCCGCCGCGCAGCAGCGTAGACAATGCGGGAAACCGTGATCTGCGTACCTCTACGCAAATGTCCAGCGTTGAGATTAAGGGAAAAACTCCCTTCAGGTGTGACCTATGCCCAGCAGTGGACTTAGGCTGATGATGATGATGGATGACGATGTTAACAAGGACAATAATGATGATAAAAGCAAGTATCAAAATAATATACATATATATAAGATTGGAGTCGTTTTTAACAGTACTTTTTGCATAGAATCTTTTCGATTTTCCTTGTGCGAGTCAAGTTACTGAAAGTTGAATAACGGCCTTAGTTCCATTTCGGTACCCTTCAAACTTTTTTAAAACACATATCACTGTTGTTTTGTTTATATAATTGTTATCATTAAGAAAGTATACTTTAAGACAAAATGATTTTGATTTGATATATAACATATTGATAACTTCGTCAAATATTTTTCAACTGTAAGGTTGTATTGCCACTAACCCGTATTGCAACAGGTAGAGTAAGTTTTGGGTCTTCCGTTGCGAGGAAACCAGTGCTCAGTAGAGCGAAGATAATAACTTCCATTTAGACGTAGAAAAACAATGCTTAAGTTTAATTTACAAATAAATAGGTACTCAACTATAGATAGTGAAAAATCTTTCTTAAAGTAGTTTCAGTAAAAGTATGTTCCGTGAAGCTCAAAGACTTAATTGTTATACTCGTGTCGAAGATATTCTATCACATCTGTATCCGCTGGAACTGTTTTAATACATCTGAGCACAGTTCTGGGAACTCGATATTGCTTGCGGCACTGATTCCACAGAGAAATAGAGAATAATTCACTGGGGAATATTAATTCAAACCTTGTTTATATATCTTGAATAAACAACCGAAAGGTTATTTGCAGATTTGTAAAAATAAAACATGCTCAATATGTATCTATAATTTCCATATTGGAATAACCAGAATGTTCTTGCAAATGAAAAACACCTGGAATTTTAGAAAAATGTAGTTAAATAGAACTAATTTCACTTAATAAAACCCAACACTTAAATGCTCGTAGTTTTATGCTCGAACGAATGGTAAAAGAATAAAATTGAATGATTTCATTACTACAAAAATTTCATGTTTTAAATTCTAACCCATTAATACTCATTATATGATCCAATGTGACTGATAACAGTAATAAGTCAGTTGCTTAAGTCATCACCGCTTTGACCCAGTTTGTTAGTGAAAATCTTAAATTATGACGAGTTGCTTGTAATCCTTTGCAAATAATTGTAATTAACTCTATAACGGTCTTACTGAACTCAGCGGGGCACTGTTTTGTTTATGCTTTAAGTGTCAGTAAGTAGATTAGTGTTAAGCTTTTTGGGAAGAGGTACAAGGTACCGTTATAAAGTCTACTTAGTTTATTTATGTTCTGACTGAATATAGAAAATTTATAGTACTTCCCAAAATATTTAATTAGCTTTATTGCTGAGGAAACCCAATTTACAGTCTGTCTAATAACTAACCAGAACTTCAGCCACATCAAAAACCTTGATAATAAGCTTTAGACTCAATATACAGTATCATCACGCCTGGAATCACCGTAGGGGCAGGCAGTGTGGTGTGACACACTTCCACGTTTCACCAGTTAAAACTCGTTATAAATGGACAAAATCGCTATCAAATGGTGGGGTACAGAACTTATTCGCAGCAAATATAGTTAAGAATTTTATGTTTAAATATGCTGAAATTTTAAGCATTAGTTTTCAACGAAGTTTCAGTTCTAAATTATTGTAGGAATACTAATATTACGATGGGAAGGTGCCTGCGAAGGTTATACATAAATTATAAAGCCTATGCTGTGACCGCGCTAGCATTTAGCTATTCAAGAGTAACACAAAGTATCGTGACAGACGTGTGTTACTTACTGTAGGCCGTTAACAAATTTTTAATCGTACCAGTGATAATTTTTGACCAAAATACACAATATAAGTACATAAAACTAAACGTAACATAACACCTGTAATCCCCGAAGGGGTAGCCAGAGGAATGTAGTACACCTCCACGTTACACCAGTTACGTTTTGAGTCCCATGGAATAGGTAGTGAGCATGTTGCCATACACCGGGCACAAATCCAGACTCTGAATCACTACGAGACATTCTAAATTAGAAAATCTAATAGTACCCGACCCGCGATATGAACCCAGGACATACCGACCAGCAGTCGCGCTTGCAACCACTAGACCAACGAGGCCGTCATAAAACTAATGTTATCCTTTAATAGCAGGAACATAAGAACATAAAAGTGTGTTTTTAAGAAACTGTTTTCGTTACGCAATATACTTGCATGTACACAGTCGGGTATAAAACAAGAAGTTAAATTCAAAAAGTTTTCAACAGTACATCTCAGACGCGGGCGTTGGCGAAATTTAATATACATAGAAACCTGATAGATGTTTATAAGCGGCAGCCGCTCCGAATAATATTAATTACTTTCGATTTTCATAGGCTTGTTAACAATACTTAATATATCATCCTAGCTTCGATGGGTGCGATAAATTACTGTTATTGGACCCCAGTTGTTAAATCCCTTCGGAAACCTTTATGTCAGGAATTTTCGAGATTCGTCTTTTACCGGTGTAATCAATTCATGTGGGCACTTAATTAACCTAATTGTTTTCTTCAGAAAAAATATCTTTGATACTCATAATAAATGTGGTGTCGTCATCATCGTCATCGTTCTCAATTTGTTATTGTACAATCCATTATTAATCATTATGTATCTACCGTTGGATACAAGTTTCCTCTCAGAATGAGAAGGGTTAATGCTATTGCCATTCAAAAATCTTTATGAACACACTTTGCTTTTGATGAATTTTCAGAAATGTCAAACTTAATTATCACGTCGGTTACAAGCACTCCGTGTGAATAAGCTTTTGTATCAGTTTTAACGGTTCCAAATTAAATACTCTCGACTACAATTTAGTTATATACCAAGGTGTGCTACTTCACTGGAAAACCTTGAAAGGAAATTAAGTTTGCGCCAATAGTGAAGTAAATAGAACAGTAGTGATGACCTGCACGATAACTACATACATTACGCAGACTTAAACAGCACTTTTAATGCTATTACTACATCTGAATCAAGTTATCGGGTCAATAAAATGTGAAGTACTGTACACTGCCTCGTTGGTCAAGTGGTTACAAAGCGCGACTGCTGATCGAGAGGTCCTGGGTTCGTATCCCGGGCCGGGTATTATTGCATTTTCTATTTAGATTTTCTAGTTGAAAGTTTTTGTGAGGACTCGAAGTCTGAATCTGTGACCGGTATATGGCATTAGGCTCGACGTCTATTTAATTTTGGGACTTAGGTTGATTGTATACGTACGTGTATACAAATATTAAATAACCACAATAAATAGAATAGATATAATTTGGTTGGTTTATTAAATAATGTTAATGGATTATTAAATAATATCAGAGATGTTTCCATCTCCTGTAATTATTTAATTATCAGAGGAGTAACCTGTTTTAAAATTATTTGCTTTTTGATTTTAAAATATAAGCTGCTCTATTCATAATAAATAGTTTTAACTGTAAATGTTACGAAACGATATTTTTGTCGTTTGACTGCGGACCTTTCAATAGGGTTATCAGCTACTGGATTTTATTCGAAAGGACTCGGTTTTACATAACTATCTAGATAAAATTTGATTTAAGGAATGTAAAACGTCATGTCAATTTTGTTTTATGCTATTGTCGTACTTAAAACTTTTGTGTAACTATAATCACCTTCAATCACATACAAAAATAAGTAATGTAAAGTAAGTCATCTCGCCACATGATTCTTATATTAAGATTTGCCCCTTCCAAATACTAAGTATTGTTATCATGAAATATATTTGTGCTTTGGTATGGATAGGGTTATGTATGGAAATAGGAATTTATCTCGCCGTCAGCGTACGTCGCGTTCCGTCAACATTTTTTTGGAAGTGTGACAGCATATTTTTTTGTTTTTATGTTATAAAAGTTGTATACGAATTCCTGATTTAAAGTTCCGGCTGCAAAGTGCTTTGTTGTTTGTCGGGTTATTTATTGTGTGAAATATTTTGTGTGAGTATTTAAAAAAATAAAAAACCTACATAATATATGGATACAAAAATACTTTCGAGTACTTTATTGGTAAAAATGGGGAAACAATAATACGATACTGTTATTTTGCAATGTGTATATGTGACAATATTATTAATGTAAAGACAATTAAATCAAAAAAAAGATTGAATAGCGAGTGAGTAAATATTAAATTATAAATCCGACAATCTTAAAGTAAGTATTTTGTCTTTTAAATTACACAGTATTGTATTTTGATGAAATACGTTAAACATATTCTTGTATCTTTCCTTTTAGATATGACCCTATTGAATTTTTAACGAATCTTTTCCACTATCCGACACGCCCACACTGACTTTAATGAATAATGCCACCGTTAAGGGTCTTTATTCATTATTAATATTAAGCTTTTTCCACGAAGCTATTATAACTTCACTTATGGAAAGTCGACAACAACAATATTAATAAAATTTCTTAATTTTTAATTTATTGTAAAGCTACCTATTGGAAAGAGAGGTAACCAAATATCTGTCTGTCTATAACAGGAGTACAGGTTACCTATGGTTCGGGTGGTTTCATAATATGCTGCATTTAGAGTGCTTAAGACCGAGCAGAGTGATACTGATTAGAAGGTTTACGTGCAGCAATAGACGTTTAAAAGCCATTGGGACCATTCAGCATATGTGTCCTGCGTTAGTTGGGGTGCAACGTACTCGTAGATGACATAATACTCACCGGACGTCTCGTAGCCGAAAGTTATCATTCTAAGTTTTATCGCCTCTATGATATTCTTGCATCTAGATATTCATTAGATTTTTCTTAGACCTATCTTCAGTTCATTGTTTATCGGGGCTTTAATTGGCATTTGAAACTATTTATTTATCTATCTAATAGACTATCGTATGCTATCAGCCTAAAGGTGTGTGCGAAAAACCGATCAATTTTCCCCAGCTACTGTGGAATTTAAATTCAATGTTTATGTTGTATACGTAAGCAACAATGTTCATAAATACAGTCGAATGTAGTAGGGACCCACACAGATCCTTTACAAAATCTGCTTATTTAATGTTCAATTGTTCTAAATATTTGTATAGAAATGTTTAGGAATGTATATTCAGAGTTTTCGTCTTGTTTATATTGTTGGGTGAGTTAAAATTTGTCTTGTGTTCAGTCGTGTGTATGTATGTACCTACATGTGTGTATGGTAGCTAATTGTGACATAAGTACCCTTAGTTTTTATGTCGATTGTACAAAAAATAAAGAATAATATACGTATGTTGACAATCTATAAAGAAATATGCAAAGAAACGCGCAATCTGAATCGAAATCAATTGTGTCATTGAGCTACAGACACGTGTCGAAGTTAGAAGAAAGCCCACCTGCGGTATACGCGCGGGTGAAAGGGGGTAAATACACAAGTACACGAGTGCTGTCCGTTACTGCCAGGCAAACTCGAACTGCTCCATGAATAGTTGTCTTTATTTGTTATAGCTCTTTATAATAAATATAGATGACGTATCAATCTTAAGATGAGTTTTTTACTAAATGTAATTTGTAAAAGCATGTTTCCTTTCATATTTAGCGTAAAAGAATTCACATCATATATACGTCACAGTCTTCTAACATTTTTCACAAATTGACCTTGTTTTACAGTTGCGTACAAATATATTTGATGTTACAACGTTGTGAGAAAAAGAGCAAAGAATTACATCCCCAGCGACATAATTTTAAGGGAATGTGACAAATGTATAGTTGGAGAAATGTTGCCAGTTGTTTCACGTTTTCTACAATACCCGTTATTAAAAGTAAAAAAGAAATACCCCGTGAAATTATTACATTACAAAATAAAAAGTAGATTTTAAATACATATATGTAGGTACAAACAGTAAATATACTTTCGTGTAAATCGTTTTACTGTCAAACTTTGGCTGGTTATAAACCATTTAAAACTAACAAAAAAAACTCCCGAGTTCAGTTTTAGCGATAATATTTATGTAACAGAATTTTATTACCTACTTTTTGACTACACATTTGAGTGTTTAACATTAGAATTTATGTTGGAAACCTTCGATATAGCAACACTGAGTAACAGATCTAAAGACAGTTGCGTCCCCGAGGGCCATTTATTGTTCAAAGCAAGTAAAAAGAAACGGAGCAAATGTTGAGAGACAACCTTAAAAGATTGCTGGAAACTATTTCGAATGTGGAATTTCACACGTAACCACATTGATATATGATCGAATTTTGTGTAGCACACAAACTGATACTTATAACGTTTGTCTAGTGTCATGCTATTAAGGTTTCAGCAGCTAGCAGTAAATTTAGTGCGGCGTTTGAATACGCCGTATATAATTAAATCACTATGTCATTATTTCGGGCTCTCCCATTTGGAGAATGTTTACTGAGTATTTGATATAAGTGTATGTTATTTGGGTTCTCTGTGTTCTAATGATGTAGTTTGTTTGTGTTGTCGTGTGTTAAGTATTTATGTGTTACGTATTAAATAAGTATATATGTGTTTATATGACTCTTAAGTTTCAAAACCGGTAAGAAATTAATTTCGAAAGTCTCACAGCTTTACTTATTAAAAGTAAAGCAAACATTTTCTTGGCGTGTTTCCAAAAGTATTTTTTTGTTATTTGTATACATATATTCATGTTTATAGGAAAGGATTAGGGGCGATATAAAACTTGATACATTTGTCATCGACTTGGGAACTTCTATACGAAAATAACTAGGCTATAAGGATAAAAGTTAATTGTATAGAGAGATCACTAGGATTATGCTGCTGCTATGTAAGTAGTTTTTATATTTAGATTAAAGTTATTGTTAAGAATATATCT
The DNA here is from genome assembly GCA_018244795.1 of Parelbella ahira ahira. Classification (NCBI taxonomy): domain Eukaryota; kingdom Metazoa; phylum Arthropoda; class Insecta; order Lepidoptera; family Hesperiidae; genus Parelbella; species Parelbella ahira. Next base: position 12,114 of record DWME01003625.1, read on the forward strand.
ACATAATTATAGAAGTGTACTTAATGCTATTATGAGTAGATACGCAAAGCGGTTTAAATTGTAAAATAAAAGTTGGCGTTGATCTGCGAGGACCGTGCATTAAATAAATTGTACGGAGCGAATTTAATAGGGTCATATTTGGAACAGAAGAATATAGAATCACATTATACGCGAACACAGGACAAGTGTGCTGCGTTAGGGACATGTGAACTCTGCGGCTGCGGCGTGCGTCAATTGCGGCTAACGCAACCACTGCCTCCTTAGTGTTAAACAAAGACCCATTAGATTCATACTCATTTCATATACTGCTAAAAGTCGATTAATACGTTTTATTATACTTGGATAACAATTTAAAGGGTTTGTATTTCTAAAGACTGTCGAGAAAATCCCCTCGCGTCATACGGAATGAACGAACAATGCGGCGTGCGGCTTGCGGCTTGCGGCTTGAGTTAATAAGATTAAACAATTTATTTTTGTTTGTATGTGCTATGGGCCATAACACTACCTACATATATTACATTTTTGGTAGAACTAGTTTATGTATTTTATGGGTTCTAGTGTTCATATCCTAGACGTACTGGTGTCCTGGTAAGTAAGGAGCCTTCTGGTTACGTATTGCCACACGGGAATATGAGTTTCAATGTTACTTACGTTTATTTATAAGCCGCTGTGCAGCCGCGTCACTAAGCAGTAATGTATACAAATTGGCATCGACAACGTAACAAGGTTAGACAAAGATTACATCGACATCGCGACATAAACGTCTCACAATCGATAACAATACATACCTATTAACACAGCTGCAAGCAACACCATTTTGAAGTGCTTATTTCCATTATAACATTGTACTAACTACACTGAAATGTTCAACAAAAGTTCGCGTTTTGCTTCGCGAAGTCCACAACTTTCAACTTAACAAAGTACACAAACTCCCCAATTGGCATTACGCGAAAACAACATTTATTACAAGCGAGCACAGATTGAATTAGCCCGCGGTAGAATTCCGCTTACAACTTTGTGCAAATAGAGCGAGTTCAAGTTATCTGAAAAGTTATTTAACAAAGTTTCATAGCTTTCTTGGGTGTTACGCGAGTTTGTACTTTCCGTGTTTGGTTATTGGGTAAGTTATTGTTTGACGAATGACATCCACGTAGGACCTTTGTCATCCCGCGCGCGTCTACGTTATCCCATCGAGAGCCGTGACTGTAGAAAGATTTTCCTTCTCTACAATGGACTGAGACCGGGACCGGTTACTAAAATGACTTTGTAATGGCGTCCTCAATAAAACGATCTGCAATATTGTAGGCTTTTACCTTGTTTATGACTCTCACGAACTCTTTTCTCGAAATATTTATTGGTCTTTGTCATATCGAGAATATTAGCTTGAAATTGTTATTATATCATGTTAAGTTATTTTAGATCAATGTTATATAAGTATTACGAATAAATTAGTATACAAGATACTTAATACTTTCGAGTTAAGTTCGTAATCTACATTCTATTGTATTAATACTCGTAATGAGAGTCTACTTTGTTGTACTAAAAACATAACAATGAGCGACGATTTAAAACATGAAAACGATTTGCATAATTTCGCGAGCAAAGTGACGATAATGATTAAGAAAGCGAGTCAGTTACATAAGAATTGATATTGATCGTCTAGATACGTTGAAACAAGGTTATAAGGGTCTGAGATGATATAATTTTAAAATGCCTTTATATAAGAGTCTATGATTTTCTTTAACAATTTCAAATACATCATTGAAATTCCAAGTTTTCATTCGCTGTACGTACTCGTATGTGCAGTTATCTTCTTATTAAAAGTTATACGAAGTCCATGTTTTTTGTTTTTGTGTTTAGTTCCCTTTTTAAACTGTAAATATAATAAGAAAATATGTTATGTTGTGTTACTAATACTTGAATGTAAATATTAAATATTAAAGTATGGTAATTCAGTTATTTTCAGGCTTTAGATAGAGTATCGCTTTGTTTGTGTCATCAAATTCACATCGGGAGCGATATTCGAAACGCTCGCATACGTAACTTGAGTTTATAACACTTCAAAATACTTTTGACTGAAACTTTTTATAAACACAACTTTCAAACTGAAAAGTTAACTAGTCGAAGTAACTTTAAGTTACTCACCTGTCACTTATAACAGTATCGGGGCCATAGGCAAGGTCAGAAGTAATCTTAGCGTCCTTCTCACTAACGCAGAAGTAAACACAAATTAAGAGAGCATCATCCGGGAAACGTCACCCGCGGAACACTTCAAAACAATACGTGAAATCGTCACAAACACACTTTTTACACTGTTCTCGACGTGTTTTGATCACTTTCACACTATCTCCGAGTCAAAATAGCGTATATCGACTCTCGGCATAACCTCAAAACATCTTACTGACACTCCGCGGCCCACAGGAATTAATAAAAAGTTTCTTTATAAAACAAGTGGGTTGTGAGCATGTTCCAAAATGGCGGAACTTTGCGTTAACTTCGGAACGTAGAGCGACGTGAAGTTGTAGGGTGCGCGGCTCGCGCCGTCAGTGGCACGGTTGCGCAGTTCCAAGTAACTTTGGTCATAACTCTCTTTCACAAAAAAACTTGCCAACAGTTAGTTTTTCGCACAAAACTTTTTTGAACGTACAGAAAAGTGATTCGAGTATGTTGTTAATTCATAAAAGTAGTTTTTGAGAGATTTAAATAGGAGTTGTGAAGTGGGATCGTCGACTAGAGTACGTTTACCGGTCCGCGAGTCGCGTAGTCGACGGGGGTTCGGTCGGGAAAATCAATAACTTACGGCCGACTCTCTCCGGCGCTCTCCGCGTTTAATCATACACTTTGTGAGCAAAACATTAAAACTTGTCCGTTTGTTTGGCGGAGGGGGACGATCGGCGGCGCGGCGCGGCGCGGGGCGAGCGGCGGGCCGGCGAGCGGACGCGGTAGCGGGCGCGCCGCTCGCGACTCACTGTCAGTTTCCGCGAGTTTACTTGGGACAAAGTTTTGAGCGGTGTTCTTACAAAGGAGCACGATTTTGTACTGCAACGTGAGAAAGATTGGCGGAGAGCGCGCCCCCCGCCAGCCGTGCCCAACTTTGCTGCATTGTTATCGGTGGCCGCAAGTTCAAATTAAAAGTTTGTTTAATAACTTGTAGGGCTCTTTATTGCTTTTGCGTTCCAGTTTTAGATTACTTTGAAAAAGTTCTCACTGAGAGAAACGTTTTACTTTCAAGTTTTAATAAATCTTCGTATAGTTTTGTTTCTTAATTAAGTGCCTGTTACAAAATTTTACAATGTTTAGAAGATTGCTAACATTAACATACTTCTAATTGCTAACTTCTAATAACATGGAATTAATGAAGAATAGTGGTCTTGAATAATGTTCTAATGTTTATGACTATTAGTGATGTGCTAAGTGAAATATAAAACTTGTTACGATATTATTTGTTTTATTAAAATAATTTGCTGACTATATTTTAAATAAGAATAGATCGCCTGTATACTGTGTTAATTAGTTACTTACCTACATACATAGTATGCTAATTACGTAATTACGTTACCTAAGGCATTAAATGATGCATTCGTAAAGAGACGGTTTGTCCGAACGAAATATCGACAAAACGATTTAATTCTGTAAGTAGTGTAAACAAGTTTTGTCTGTAAATGTTTCTCGTTTTCTCTCATCCTCCCATTCTCCCCTTTGACCAAGAAATAATTTTGCAATTCGTTGGCATACAGATCGTATTTGTAAGCAGGGCCCCTCTGAAACTACCTCTACAAATTTTTCAAATTTGATTTGACGTAACAAGAAGGGTATAATGTATTTTTACACTTGTAACATAGTATCTTGTAATAATAACCTATATCTACGTAACAATAATGAAAGTCATGAATGAATTCTATAAAGACATGCGGCCAATAAAACCAACCTATCTATTCTCTATAGGGCATATAAATGTTTACAAATCGACTAAGCGAATGCAAACTTATAGATCTTCATAAATTGGCTTGTTATAAAATCGGTTCAGTGCGCGCACTCGTTGTACGACTGGTTGGGACGTTAATCGCTCGACTAGTCCAGTGTAGTCAAAGTCAGAGAAGCCAGACTCCTACCTCCACCCGGGGGTTGAGTATTAACAAGTACTTTGAGAGATAAATAAAGTTAGCTTATAAGAGACTGTTGACGTTTGTACGGATTTTTGCGAAATTAGATGGGAATTATTATTCGGTCGCCTATTACCGACGGATCTACCTATTTATAAATTGCTTTTTGCTCTTCTATTCATGCAGCACTTACGATATTTTTATAGAGGACTAAATTATAACATTTTCGTTTGGCTTTCTTTTCATACTATTTCTCTCTGGAACATTTCGTTGCTTTAATTAACTGACGTCAAATTTTGATTATAAATTTTAATAAACAAATTTTCCATGTGATAGAATCAAACGTTTGTCAAGGTAAGTGAGCCCAAAGCTATTTTCTGAAGACTGCGATATTAACCGTGTTTCGATCTCAATACATACACATTAAGGAATATATCGTTGAGCAGAAGACGTTTGGTATGACAACTATTTCTGATCGACCTGACAAAGAACCTATGTTATGGAGTATGTATACTATATAATCATAATAAATTTATATAAATCGCAGTAACTATTAGGTTCTAATAAGTCATCTCCGATGCATACAAATAATAATAATAACTAACATAATGTATAGCGTCTAAACTAACACCGTCTCCTCTTTTGATACACTTATCGCCTTGCAATAAAGATCACTTTTGTTTAATCTATATTAGAATTGTGTTGAAATGAATTGCATGTGTACATGAATATGATAACCATAAATCATAAAAGATGTCCTCGATTTATGTTTTGACTATCGACTTATTGGTTTGAATCTATTTTTCATGATTAAACGCTTGAACGAAATTGCGCTGTATTGTATTGCCATAAGGTCCAATTGAGAATGATAACGTGTTGTAATTTCCATCTGTAGCGTCTATTCGTAAACTGCTACGGCAGATGGAATGGGAACGGAATGGATTTATTTGTACTTTTTCATTCTTATTTATACAGATATGAATATTTCATCCATATTCATAAGCGGATTTTGGTAGCTTTTAGTGGCATATGTACTAAGGTTGGAGACATTACAGACCTTTACGAACATCGGTAAGACGATGGAACTTAACTGACTGATGTCATGTCACCAGCTTGTACCTCGCTAAAGTGTGCTGCAATTAAAAGCCCCTGACTTGTTTCCCCGAAGTACGTGGTGGTACATTTCAATTTGAGAGTGTGCAATTAATTTTAAACTTATTCACTTATGGAGTAAAGTGCAATATCGCTCGTCCTGGCTTACATCGATTCATGCAACTATGTACATTCAAAAGTTTCGAGTCATGTAATAGTTAATTAGAACATACTTTCGGTACGTAAAGGCGAAATTAGAAATACGTGATTGCAAGTGCACGGTATTATTTGATTGGTAAAATTTCACACAAACAGTTGCCTACATATTTCGTCGTACATGAATATACATCTGTACGTGTGAATCATGGCAGGACAGAGACATTTGGCACTCCGTGCTCTCTGCATGCCCCGTAAGGGACTTGGCACGAAGATATTTATGTATGTACATATATAACATATTGCGTCGCTTTTAAGTTAAGGGTATAAATTAATGATTTAATT
>DWME01003626.1:0-17808 GCA_018244795.1 Parelbella ahira ahira
CCCCCGGAATGAGAGGCTGAATTCTTAACCACTAGGCTACCACTGCTTTTTTTTTATGTCGTGTAAAGAAGAAGAAAAAAAACTAGGTCCTATGGAAGAAGGTGTTATGTAGTTGCCCACGTACTCTTATGTATGTACCTCCGATATACCAAATACATATATTATGATAGGTACGTAAGGTTAAGTAATACTTCTGATTCTTTTATTTACATCGCAGGTTATTGTTTTAAGGAGACTGCCCACGGCGACTTTGTAATGCGACCTTCACGCGACGGTGTTGCCACCATCTATTTTCATTTGTTTACAAATTATTAAGTTATGTAATCAGGGATAGCACTCAAGACCTTTCGAACAGTAATCGCTCTTGCAGTCATTTGGCCAACGAGGCCAAGTCAGAATATTAAGTCATTAGTGTTACAAAATTAATTAAAAAACTTACGACAAACTAAATACCTTTACAGATACAGACTCAAAGAAATATAAGATATACATATGTACACATAATTAGTCATACAAATAAAATCCTTAATTTAATTTTTTTTTTAATTTACAGACTATTTTAACTACTACTTAAATTGACAAACTATTTACTTGTATTGATTCATTGCTATTTTCTATATCTACTATTTCCTATAGAAACTATTTACAGGTAAATATCTACTATTGGGCGGCTATTTAAAAACTGTGGAAATCAATATTGGAGGTCGTGACAGGCTACGTTAAATGTCAAGACTGGCTGGCTTAACAGAATACATATACCTACCTATGCGATATGTGAAAAATTTAGTCATTTATATCAGGGTCAAACATTAGAAAAGGATATGATTTGTTTATTAATTATTGGAGGAGGTGTAAGAGCAGCAGTGGACTGAGACAGGATGATGATAATAATTATCAGTTATTTAAACATACATAAATGTCTCGTTGGTCGAGCAGTTGCAAGCGCGACTGCCGATCGCGAGGTTCCGGGATCAAATCCCCGATCGGGTACTATTGGATTATTTTAATTTAGAATGTCTAGTACTGACTCGGAGTATGGATCTGTGCCGCGTGTATGGCAATAGGCTCACCACCTATTCCATGGGACTTAACCGTAACTGGTTAAACGTGGGGATGTACGTCACCCCTCTGTCTATCCCTTCGGGGATTACACGCTTGATATTACGTTAGACATAAATGTTGCATAATAGTTTTAAGCAACCTCCTTTATGTAAATATATACTGCATAAAAATAAATACAAACTATTTTATTATATATTATGGGATTTTAGTCATAAAAATTGTTTTAGTGATTTCGTAAACTGACTGTTAAGCAGTATGTCTGGGAGGTCTTTAAAAATATACTTTAACGAATTTGGGCATTACGCAAGTGTCGTCAATATTTGGCGTAATAAATTAAACCTTGAATACAAGCCAAATTGACATATTTACCTTGATCGGCTAATCCAATTATTATATAAATTTTCATTCTGTCAACATTTAAGTAAGCTGGCGAGTCTAAAAATGGAGTGAACTGAACATCAGTTTTTGTACTTATTCGGCACAAAACATTATTGGTAATGTTGGCAACATTGATGGTAACAATGTCGTCAACAACGCTGGTAAGTGGTAACATGATCAGTAATAACTTTGTTAACATTGCTGATAACAGTTTTTAATAATACAGAATTGTGTAGTATGTATAAAAACCTTAAGATTTATTTTATTATGGACCGTTTCAGTTTCTCATAGTTATGTTTGAGTGTGTAAGCTCTCGTATTAAAGATTTTTTTAAACCTTTACACTTCAGTTTTTCGTATAATTTTTCGTACAGATGTCTAACAAATATGAAGTCAATTAGCAAGTGATCAGAAGTTTAAAGTTATCTTTGTAATCTGTTTTTTCTTATATCTGTAGCAGTTATAGTTTATAGTTTCGTATTTAAATAAAAAGAATAACAAAAATCGTAAAAGTAAATGATCATTTCATTACTAAAACCACGTTAATTGGAGATAAGGGAACTCGTACATACTCGAACAATTACGGGAAAGTTTTCATAACATTGGATTTCCGTAATGAAACGAACTTGTTCCGAGAGTTATTTAATTTACTTGATGTAATAATAATACTTATAGGCGGCTAAGGGGCAATTTTGTGTGTATGAGAATATTGACGAATGTAGAAAAAACACGTCAAGGTCGTAAGGATAGATATACCTACATATTTGGCACTCGCTGCTCTCTGCCTGCCCCGAAATGGAGCTGGCGTGACATTATAATAACAATATTTAATATTAAAAACATAGTAATATATATATTGGGATCACTGTTCGTACCTTGTATTACATGGAACATTTACTATTTATTATATTCTTCATAGTAAATTTGACATAATTGTTAGAGTTTTAAATAATTGCATACATTATCCCAAGAAAAGAACTTACAATAGTCAAGGTGTAAAGTTTAACAGTCTTGTTTGTTTCAGGTCACATTCGTGTAGTTCCCACGTTTGTTGTGAGTTCGAAGAATACTACTTCCTTCGGTGCGACAACTACATCAACAAACATGACAGAAGACAATTGAACGTTCCCAATCTTTTGAAACTACACAAATACATCGAGTTACTATAATGATTGCTATAAAGTCATACCATTAGCATTAGAAGCTAAGTGTCGCACTAAACACAGTCGGTCTATCAATGCTAAATTACAGACTGGTCTCTACGCATTTTTTGAAGCAGCCGTAAATTTTTAAAGGACAGCATAACAAATTATAAGACTATTTGTGCGGTACCAATATGTGCCGGGATCGAGATATGCCGGTGCAAAGAAGTGATATCATCAAATAAATGTACAATTCGTAGGCGTCGCCTAGTCTTAGTGTTTTTCCCCTCGTCAAAACGGCGAACGAGGACTCAACGCCGTTTTGTTTTATTTCGTTCATTTTGTTTTACATCAAAGGATAAGCAATAGCCCGGTTCGTTTAGTGTTTAATTGTGGGTTATCGGGGAGGGTTGGCCCAGCAGCGGGCTCACAGGGCGTGACCGTGGCCAGTCGCGCACGAGAAAACATTTCCAGAATCTTGGACTCTATTGCAAACGCAGCGAGATATTGCATTGTAAGTAAATCATATCACAAAATATATTTTGCTACAATTAATATCATACTGTTTAATTCTAAATAGATTCTCGTTCACGTTTACGGTTACAGTCGTTTTGGTTTAATTATTATTGAAAGCTGAAGCCCGACTACGATCAATTCCGCTCGTTAAAGAGATATGATGAATGATGGAATTGAAACATTCATTTAATTTTTAGGGTTTATGTGCCCTACTCATTAAGAGTAATGATAAATATCGCATAACATTAGACATTTTTTTACATTTTTAATTATTTTGGTAACACTGCGCTGGCATTATTACGTCAGGTTGGATTTGATGTGTCATCATATAAAGCGCCTGATACTCTTACAACTACACCATGTTTGTCAAAATATAAGGTCGTTTTGAGCGTACTTGATCATATATACCTACATATATTATATAGATGTCAAAATCTTAACCCTCCTTTTGGTTTTGACGTAGTCGGGTACTTAAGGGTTATGTTCAATTTCCCGTTTAATGCGTATGTAAACGGACTTGATGTAGACCTGATTTAATTTCAGAATCACCTTTGGGCCGAAATCTTTTGGAAATTCGGGGATTTAGTTGCGAGTCTAGAATTTAGTGTGAAGCTAACATGGTACTATTGGATATCCATCAGGTACTTTTTAAAAGTAGTAGGCGATGGGTGATATACCATTAGTACAAATATATTATTTATTGTATTGTAGTTTATAATATACTTATAATTAAATTTAATGATGAGAAAAAATAGCTTAACGAGTAGCTTTGCAGTATTAAAGTTTTCGGAAGCTTCACTTATATAAATTTCTTAGTTTATGTCATAATTTTTGTATAATTGACCACGTTAAATATATGGACGGGCTAATTGGCAGTAAGTGACCACTATCGCCCATGGATATTACGGTCAAAAGTGTCATTTGTTACCCCTTCGGTTCCAAAAGGTATTAGGAACAAGAAAGCATAATTTGTAAACATTACTATTAATTCAAGCCGCGTTTCATAAATGCCTTTCCGGTAACTTTAATACTTTTACGTAAGTAATAGGTACTTATAAGAAGTGTCGTAGAGAGTGTGGCGAAGCTTTTATGAGGAATAGATTGGCAATCGGATAGAAAATTGCTTGCCAGCGACCCATATTTATGAAATTTAAAATTACCTTATATGTACATATTATGTACGATACAATTTACATAGCATTCTTAACACTTTTAATTTGATATATTTCACGTTACATTCACAACTTCGAACATTGCAAATACATAAATAAGCTTTTCCATATATTCACGATCAACTCTGATATAAATACTTACTACACGCAAGAACGTACAATTTTTACAACATGGTACATTAACATGCGAACTACACGGTAGGGTTTCGGGAACGAGTCAGAGTGCTCGAGCGAGCGTCAGATTGTAATATCTGGGCTCGGGTGGCGTGCGCAGTGCTCGAGCGAGCGGGAGGATCGCGTGAGGGAGACGGAAGACATGGCGGCGCCAGAGTGCGAGCGAGAGGCCCGCAAGCGTCGCGAGCGCCGTGATTCCGGCTGCGCACACGAGCGCAAGGAACGCCGACCGCACAGTGAGGAACGCCTCCCACCACCGCCGCCCGCTTCAAGGCTGCAAGATTATAACCGACTTGAGGTTTATAGTACAATTATGATGATTCTCCCTCTGATATAATTTTTGTATTGGATTTTTCCGATACTGCAAATAGTAAAAACCAAGGTCCCTGGCGACCATCTGAACTTAACCTTTGTAACCTTATATTAACCTGTTTTAAACAAATTCTTTTAGATTGATCTAGTCATGAAGACTAATTATTACTGAAAAGTTTTTATTCATATTCGTTCATGATTTATAAATAAGAAATATTAAAAGTTTCCTGTAACCCACTTGCAGTCGGAGCGTCGCGCCGAGCGCCTGTCGCGCGCTCGGCGGCCGCAGTTGGGTGGCAAGCGCCGCCGCGCGCCCACCAGGCAGCCACGACACCCAAAGGAGATCGACCACTTCACTAATTCAGAGGAGCAACGTTGCGGCACCCCACCACACTTCGAATATGTGGTGCAGCAACAGCCAGAGGGTAGGATTCTGTACTTTTGTTAACATTTTAAGCCTTAGTTTGTTTAACCTTTACTTATGAAAACCAGTGCCAATGAAAACAAGTTTCCTTATGAAAATAAGTACCTTAAGAAAATATAATCAATATCTTTCAAAGTAGCTCTTGTTTTGTAATTTCTTGTCACATCTTTCGAATAACATTTTTCTCGGGGGCAAACGAGGTTCATAAATAAAACGTGAATTCGAAGTGTGCATAGCAATGATTTTTTTTCTGTATATATATTTCTTACGGAAACTGAGCAAAATTACCAAATGGCACTGCACTTTAACACATAATAAACCAAACAAAAAATAACTGTAAATTTTCATAAACCTCAATTTACAATGGTTTAATTTGCAACGCCCTGTGTACAGTCAAGTAGCTGAATATACATAGTTATAGTTATATGACAGGAGATGCATATTCCAACAGTGGAAAGTTAAAAATGTCGAAAGAAGAAAGAAGCCAGTTATATTTATTTAATATTATTACCACTGCCAACACACTGCCACAACAAGGTATAGGAAGGAGAGACTGAATTTTTTTTGTTATTTTTAAACTTATAGCATGCGAAGAAGAACTTCGTTCGGTGGGAGACAGGCACGAGGAAGCGATGCAAGCGCGGCTGGATGAGCGCAATGTGCCTCCTCGCCGAGCCCAGCTCAGCCCCGATAGGCGTCTGGAGAAAATCAACAAAAAGGTATCCTGAAAGCATTTTATTTTATAAAATATGTGTCTTAATATAGTTCAACGCGATGATGCTGCCAGTTTTTTGGGAAGCATGCCTCACAAGGACATTTAAGATGAAGGTATAAATATTGTTTTTATTATTATTCTAGATAAGAAATATAATTTATAATTGTGTATAGATCAAAAAACATATAAATGAATTTAAAAAAATTAAATATATTATAGGATCGCTTTATGAAAGGAAAACTCGCTATTTATTATATTGATAAAAATATCACGAGAGATTTTCATTTTTTATTATTGTAATGGATATTGCCTAGTTCTTAAAATAAATTTTAGACAATTAATTTGATAAAGAAACAAAAAAAAGCGTCGAGACGAATTTAATTCTAGCCATTGACAAATTTGTTTTTTTCGAGGAAATTTTTAAATTAGTAGATATAACCGATCTTTTATACTTAATTCATGTTATAGAAACAAAATTATCGTAGATTTTCAACATGGTACTTAATTTGCTATCGTTCTAAATGTAGTATTTTATTTTATAAATTACAGATCGTAGTCCTGAAAAAGAACATTGCGAAGTACGAAAGTGATTACGAGCTGGAGAACGGTCATGCTATTGCACCGTGCGACCGCATCACGGACGTGCAGCTCACTCGGATGTACGAGACACTGCGGCTGCTGCAGGAAGAGAAGCGGTGCATCAAGGCCGATCCAGTGGAATACGCGTTGAAAGTCCAAGCAGTCAAGCTCCAGAAAGAACGCGATGACAAGCTGGACCTGGCCCTGAAGAGCGACAAGCCAATGGCTGAAATTGTAAAAGACATTGAAGAGGTATGTTACATTTTTCTAAAATCATATTGCTAACAATTTTCTTTTTACTTACTTCCCGAGTTGCTGTATCACACTCGAAAAGTTTAGGAATATTTTAGAGAATAATACATATTATAATGATTAATACATCACGGTACTGTTAATAAAGCTTGCTGGTTCAACTGTTTGTTCCGAATTATGTAGGATTTTACTTTTTTCACGCGCATTCCAAAATGAAATTAACTGCGCTTCTAAGGATTTCTCAGTGGAATACCGTTAATAACTAATAATAATATTAACTCATAAATAATTTCCCATAATAATTAGCTTCTTTGTTAACAATGACAACAATATTAACTCAATAATAATTTCTAACAACAATTAACTTTTTTCTACTGAATTGGTTCCTCAGTGGGTTGAAGGTTGTCGGCAAGCAGCAGGCAGGGCGGATATGTCGGAAAGCAGCTGGACACCAGCTCAGATGGCTGCGGAGAAGTCTTGCGTTCAGCGAGCCCTGCTGCGCCTGGAGGCAGCCCGCGGCCGCCCGCCCGCACACTCCATCGAGAGGGGCGCGGCCAGACACCTGTACGAAAGATACAGGGTCGTGAAACGCGCTCTTGCATCATCGCGACCTGACGCTGTAAGTAATAAAATAATAAGCACGGCAGGTCTGTAAGGATAAGGATATTTGACATTCCGCGCTCTCTGCCTATCCGGAAGTCATTTTTGATATGTATACATGTATGAAACAATAATTATATCAAAATAACATATCTACAATATTATGTTACATTTAAATATTTGTATACAGTTCAGTATACATTGTGTTTATTACAATTACTTTTCGTCTCTACTTTAAAACCTATCGAAATTTCTGACCATTACCAAACGCCGATAGGTAAAGAATAATAATTACGATTTAGTCTATCCATTGAAAATTTTGAACATTAAAGATTTAATAGTAAATAAATAGGGTGACACGTCAACATCTATATACATGTAAAATAAATTTCCTAAATTCGTATTTTATCAAGCTGTAAAATCGTTGTATTGTGTAATTTACAAATATAAATATATCATTAATACTCACACAATCTATTTTTCTCCCCTAATATTTTCAGGTGTTGGGCGGAACTAACGGTGAACTGGCCACCATACATGAACATGAGACCATGCTATTTAACACCAGTGTAGACAGCTGCAGTGACTCCCAAGAGAAACCATCGGACTCATCCCAGGTCGGTTATACATGGCGTAAAGGTATCAGCTTAGCATATAGATTGAGCTTATGTTCGCTGTCGAATTCATATAAACGTAACATCACGCCTGTAATCCTCGAAGAGATAGGTAGAGGAGTATATAGTACACATCCACGTTTCATCGGTTATTTTTTTAATTCATATAAATTTGCCATTTTTCAGGAAACTGTGGAAACTCCTCTTCAATCTCCGCCAACTCGTGAACCAGCCGAGGAGATACCTTCATCCACTTCGTCAACAGAAGCCCCAAGGGATGAGGCAGCTCCTTCTAATGAAGGTCTCCACTGCCTCGGCCTTGAAGATTTGGCCAGAGCTCTATCAGAGGCCAAACTTCTGAAATGTGTAAGTTATTTTATTACAGATTACTTCTTCTCTTTATTTATAACGGTGTTGCCAGTAGTACGTCACGCTTAATTGTATTAGAAAGTTAACATATTATGTATTACACATGTAATTGTGATTTAAATGATCATTGCAGTTGTTTTACAGCATTACAATATCACATAGCGATTTGAAAGAGGCCACCAAAGATTCACATGTTTGTCAATTGTGACCTCTACTACCTATCAACTTATGTTGTTTACATGTCCTCGTAATAATCATTAAAACTTTGTACTGTACCGTTTTCTGGATATTAGTCTATTAAATAAATCGTTTACTGGCCTTAGGATGGTGGTCTAAAATCTTTTTATTCGTCTTTCCAAATTACTATACATCGTACATCATCGATGTGTAACATTGTTATAAAAATGATAATAAACTTTTCTACATAGAATTAGAATATGAAAAAGAGAAGAATTAATATATGTACACAATCATATGTATTATTAAAAGTAATTTAAAAAATATGTTTATATTATATTTACGTCAATGACGATCGAGTCTATAACGGGTACTTATAACTCAGTCAAAAACTAACATTTGAAAATACTCCTATTGTCCTCATAATTACTATTGAAATATTTAAAACAGTATTATAATCATAAATTTATATTCTACAGACGCTCCGCCGCACCATCAAAGAGTACGAAGTGACATTCGAGATCCAGAACAGCAGGAAGGTACAACGAGACGACAAGAAAGGTCACGAGGAAGAGTACATCCGGTACAAAACTGTGAAGGCCAGGATCAAGTTGCTTAATGCACTTATCAACAAACGGAAGACTCAGATAAATTAATAATACGATACATATACGACGTGGATACCCTTACGAGATTTTACATCTTGTAATATAAATGTAATCCCCTTGAGGTACACGTCAAGGAACATTCTAGAACAGAAACAATAGCTTACAAAAAATCCTTTTAGGCTGTTCCGATATACTTAGCATAGGAGTCACTTGCTAGTCTCACATTTTTTAGTTTTTGACAAGATACAGACATTATATAACGTTTTATGTACAATAAACTGCAATTTCTGCAATTATCTTTATTAATTAGGGTGAATGATTCTACATAATTATATGAACAATGAATAGATTCTTATGTTTGTAACGTCAGATTCAATAGATGTTTATATCTGTGTGTTAAAACTATTTAAGTTTTGTATTATATATCAGAAAATATATGATGTGCAAGAAACACACTTTACATAGAATGCTAAATGTTATAACAATCTAGCAATATTCACAATTTTTATCTGTTACTATCTTAGTTTACCATCTGAGAATACCTTAACGGTTATGTTTTAATTTGAATTCAGAATAGGATACTTTTTACGTTCTTCATATACAAAAAACGTCAGTATCGTTTTACAGGTCGTTTGTCCAATATCCAGTTTTTTTTCTTGTTGACATACAACAGGCAAAAGTTTGGCCACAAATTTGGCCGGTATTTATAGACTAATATTTGCCATTCATTTTTATAAAGTATTAAAAAAGACTATAATTTTTGATTATCGTCTTTTTTATATAAAAGTAAATAATGGCAAAGTGTATAAAATAGAATGCAAAATAATAACTACATTAATTGATTATTTTTACCACTCCTCGATGATATTATCTATGTTAAGCAATATATTATATTGTATATCACAAATGTTTATGGTCATTTGGTAGGTACGCGCGATTTTTGAAGAAAGTTTAAGTTTAAATATTTTTGAAGAAGGTTTATTTATCAGCACATCTACATAAATTTCTTAAATAGATGTACTATTATATACTATATCATCAAAATATGTTAATGTTCCTATTATATTTTTCTTTTAATCTTGGTTTATCTAGCCATTTATCCATCTCCATAGATTATAAAAACAAAATATAACGAAATTAGACAGCGATTTAATAAAAAACCATTTGCTTAACTATGTTTTAGGTTACATTTTAAACCTAGTCAAATCAAATCAAATTTTGCGTTAAGTCGAATCAGTTATATTGGTTATAATTTTTAATTTAGCGTTTATTTATCTGTACCAACCATTGTTTAACACAATATCAAGCTTCTGACAGTGTTCATTAAAATCTTTTAGTTTGCTTACTCGCAGTTGTTTTACACATTCTACATATAATAAATTAGTTAAATAGTCAAATCTTTTTGTAGAATTGTACATACATACAATTTGTGTACTCTATAAATTACTATCATAATAAAATAAACGCCTAAAGAACCATATAACTTACAAATACAATACTTACATATACAGTATTGCAATGTGTTTTTATTTATTTAATTGTTGCAGAAGTACCTAAATTGTATTAAATAATGAACTGTAAAATATGATACCAAATTTTATTATATAATTAACATATTATTATTTCAAGTAGACAAAAGGTAATGTAAGATTAATGTGCTATAAACAATCGTTTTGGAGATAAGGACATATAATTTTTTACTTTGTATTGAACAGTAGTGAAATGTAGGGATTGTAAATAACGTACGAGCTAAAATTAGAGTTTTTGACAACCACTGACTTATCCATCACATTTTATATATGTCATATAAGATACGACTTTGGTGACAGATCTCCGGGTCTAAGTAAAGGCCCTAAGAATTTGTAGACACGACTTGACAAGTAACACGTCTAAACGTTTTATACACTGAATATGTCATTGGCGTCTCTGAAATTCTAAGACTCTTCAGAGATAACTAACAATGGATTTAAATGGCAAAATTAGTTTTTACTTAGGGAACTTAGTAAATCCTTTCCGACTTAACAAATGTAACCCACAACTGCAACATGGCTTCTAAGTTCTAATATCCGACAGTATGATACATACATTACGGTGATAACAAAATATTTTGCTTATGATTCAGCTGAAATGTTATTGACTGGTCTATTGATTTTGCATTTAGTCAATCCAGAATTCTGACCTGCAGGTTGGGGGTTTAGTTTCCGCTCCCGATAAATTTTGTATGATGAGCACAAGTATATGTTTCGTTTATGGTTATAAAATTTTAAATGGTAATATAGCAGAGGCTCCTCCTATTTTAGGTTTAAAAAGCAGCGTTTAAGAAGTCCCAATATTTTTAATATTTCAACCCCTCCTCACGCTATAACATTTCAATCCTAATATACGGAAATTTTAATTACAACTATGTTTTCCTCAATTATGTGAAAACTCACCCCATTAGTCGATAACAATTTACCCTAAAACTATACATAGGTCGTTTGACGCTGTTCTTATTAAAGGGCAATGTTTGTGTACAGAATTTATAAAACGATTCAAATAATCCTAATAAATGAATGACAAATGAAAAACATTTATTTACATCTAGTAGTGTATAAAAACAAAGTTTTGTATAAATTGATTGATCTGTAAGTCTACATATTGGCTAACTTATACGATTTTAGTAAGCTATTGGTTGTATTATTGATAGTGTAAATACTCAAGATTGTGACGAAGTAATACTTAAAAAAACGGCCCTAATTAAGAGGCACTGATGAAAATTATACATTTTGGAATGGATCTTTTTCAAGGTCCAAAAAAAGATAATGACTTGTAATTGTAGTAAAAAATTTTAATAAATGGAGATGAAACAGTTTTAATCTTTTAAGGTAAATAAATCTATATAAATAATAATGCGTTGAACCGTATTTGTAAGTCATACCTACTGTCTATGGATATTACAATGGACAGAGAACATTTAATTGTATAATATCATGAAAATCGCTCTTATTTTTCCTTATCATTTAATATTTTTGATTTACTTACCTTATAAGATAAAAACTCGATTTAACAAAAGGCCAGAACAGCAAGGCAACATCGGTAATGAGAGTCCAAGAAACTGGGAATGTGCGATGTAAATTATATCTAAGTCATCATTAATACATAATATTATAAACGTATAACGTTTGGATAGCTATCTATACTACGTTTTATATACTTGTATAAGTGTTTCTAAATGTACAAACGAACTTCATAAGTTTGCAACCGCGTGAACGAAACAAAATATTCGCAACTAACTTGGTCAGAACGAGCTCTAACATGTTCATTATAAACATTACAACATACATACATATTTATATGTTACTTGCCTATTATTTTTGTGTTTCCAGCTTTAATTTAGTTTAAATAGTCTTATGAAATAAGTACCTACCATTGGTTTATGAGTTTATGTCCACTGCTTGTCTTATATTGAGTAAGGCGCTATGAACAACCTCTGTGAGAGGAATATATTCTAGATATAGTTATAAGTATTTACCTGTGATTTAATTATTATAAATATTCTTGTGTGACAAGACTATGTGTTTTTATCATTGTTGTAAAATACTTATATTATTTTTGTTATTATGTAATATTATTTTGCTGATGTCAACATTTCTATATGAAATATATGAGCATTGGGCCCGTGGGCAGACAGTTCATGATCCTTATGTCTTGTTTGACTTAATTTCAAGTATTTATCCTGATTACGACAGTAATTGAGATTTTAATACAGATAACCTAGAAAGATTTTAAAGGACATTTAATCTTTAAATATATCCATGTCTTGCTTTCTTTGACTAAGAGAAATACTTATAGGTCGTATTTAATATAACAGAAATAAACTTTAATAGTACCTATCTGTCGTTTGAATCAGTGACGGACGCTCTAGTAAGTGAAAAATATGTTCCGTCCTTCCTCAACTAAACAAAAGAAGGAAAATGACACAACTGTACGACTTCCCTATTCCAAATGACAATGTCATATTATACCAGATACAGTAATATACATACTTGGTCTTACGAACCTGCGGCTTTTTCTGTCTCAAGAATGGAACAATCATCTTGCAAATGTACATAAACTATGTATTTTGCAAACAATTGTATTTGCTATTTTGTCTTTGAAATAAATAAGATTTGAATTTTGTAACAAATGACAGTCGTGTCTGTTTGTATTTAATTAATAAGTATTCTATGGCCGATAACTGTATTTGCCTGATTCGATATTTGTAAAGCGTTAAGTCTCCATTATGCCTAAGGTCACGTGTATGTACAAAAGATATATAATTACAAACATAGCAACACTTAGCTCGAACAACGTGTAGATTTCTATTAAATGTCTTATAAATTCATATTATTATATGTTTAAAATTAAAACAATGATTTGAATTTCTCGGTGTTGTGATTTGTTCCATTCAATTCATAAAAACTAATTTTATTAGCAACTCATATTAACTGAAGGAACTAACACTAACTATCCTATTCCTATAGTCTATTTTAGGCCCGCTGCAGGTATCTATGGATGATATGATGCTGCTCGCTCGTTTGGTACTGTTTTCACATAAATAAATATAATATTAAATGCTCTTTAGAGATTATTATAGAAAGATTACCGATATACATACAACCAGAATCGTGCTAATGGAGAGATCTAATCCCAGCAGAGGATGAGAGTAGGCATGACATAACATATATGTTACATGTTTTCATCACAATATGTTGCAAATATGTACGAATACTTAAGAAGTAACAGAAATGCTTCCAGTAACGAACGCGGGACGTGTCATTTGACGTCATCCAAAGGGCGCGCTAAATGGCGGCGTTCGAGCCGCAAAAATTTATTCAATGTTTAAGTTTTCAGTTTGAGAAATAATTTGACTTTTTTCAAGCCTATTTATATTATTTTCAACGTTACAAAGATGTTAATGATAATTCAAGACATAAAAAAAACAATAAGCATGATTTTACAGAGATTTAAACAAAATGATTTAAATTTTACATGCACATTTAATATTGGGCCCCGTCGTATAAAATTTAAGGTTATTTTGAAACATTTTGTCAAAACAAGCCAATGCTGGACGCGGTAGTCGTGATCGGTATGGTTGTTTTCTTAAATTGATCCGTGAAAATTTTCTGCGGTAGACTCATTCGCTGCTGCAATTTAATGGTTTTTTTGGCGCGCTGTTGCAATACCATCTCTGACTCCAATCTTCTTGTCTTGTCAATGTTTCCTTGCAGAAAGTCGATCAAGTCGATGTGTGATCCACTGCGCGTGTTGTCAGTAGTAAAAGTTGACGTGAATATTAATAACAATATGAAGACAAATAAAAAAATTCTTGAGCACGTAAACATTTTGAGAGCACAATATTTGTTTGTTACTTTTCGAACACCTTGTCCACACAATCTGTACAATTGCGGCGTAAACAATAAAGGAAAACGCTACGCTATTATATTAGATATTATACATATAGACGTCCATTTAGCTCCACAGTTCAAATGTAATTAGGTAGGTACACTATTTTACACAATTACACGTATTCACGTGTATAGGTACACAATTACACATACATATATGACGAGTCGATCGTAATTGGCAAATCGAATATATGACAAAAATATATATGTACTTATAGCTTATATATTCAATTACATGTAAATACATGCGTATGTGTACATGTAACATATTCGAGGTCTCATTATTAACTTTTTTTATTTATATTTGCTATAACACTAACAATTCCATTCCTATAGTCAATTCGAGGTCGGTTGCAAATGTCTATGAATGGCAGCAGCCCTCTCTTCACATAAAAAATATTTTAACATGAAATGCTACTTTGAAGTTTAAATACATATATGACTAATATACATTTATAAAGGTAGGATATCAGGATATCTCTTTTGGCATTAGAACTCATAAGCAGATGTGATATTATTCTGTTGTCTTAATATTTTCTTTTCGGCAAACATGGCTTGGAATGAGATAGGTATGTATTTGGGAGGAGCAGGTACAAAGTACTAGTAGGTGTACACGGAGATAAGTGAACGACACCTATGTAGATGTACTTTGTGAAATACGGATAGCAGGTATCCATGATATTAACAAGACAATCGTCATTAGAAGATCAAAAATTTTGTCATATCGTTTGTCGACAGGTCAGGTCAGGACAAGGTCAGGACAGTGAACCGCAGAATTAAATGATAAAATATATTATTCAATTTATAAAAACAATGTAGGTAATATCAAACACATTAAACATTCAAATGGTATTTATATAATTGTATGAATATAAAAAAAAATAGAAAAAGCACAAAAAATAACAAACAAACGTTTGATTTTTATAATACGGATTTCACATAGTATGCAAATTACGTTTATTTTGTTACATTTCATGAAAACCAGTCAATACTATACGCAGTAGTCGTGGTCATTGAAGTATTTTTCTTAAATTGATCGATAAATATTTTCGACGGTAGACCGATTCGTGGCTGCGGCGTCTTTGTTTCCAGTCTTTTTGTATTGTTAATCTTTCCTTGCAGGAAGTCGAACAAGCCAATGGCTGATCTGTTGCATGAGTCATCAGCAATAATTGATAACGTGAATATTAATAATAACGAGAAGAAAAATAAAAAAATTCTTGAGCACTTAATCATTTTAAAAGCACAATATTTGTAACGATTTGATCAAAATGTCCGAATATCTTGTCGCACGCTCTGTACAATAATAGCGAGATAAATAATAAAGGAAAACGACACGATATAATATAATTATGCAGACGTTTAGTTATCACCACAGTTCAAATGAAATTAGATAAACTATTTTACACAATCACACATAAATGATAAATAGATAGTAATTGCTAAATCATTCGAATATATGACATATAAATACATACATATGTACGTATTTATAGGTTATATATTCAATAACTCGGTATCTCTTGGCAGTGGTATACAAAAGCTTAAAATGGCGACAAAAGGGAAAGTGAACCTCCATATGTGGATATTTTCATCGTTGAAATTAGTTATATTTCAAGGTTCAGGGTTAGTGTCCAACTAATTAACTAATAGGTAATTTCAGGCGTGTTTGCTATATATTTTTATGAATGATGGAACAATTATGCTGGATATGTGGCAATAGGCTCTCTTTATTTCATGTTCGGACGCAAAATTTAACACGTCGACCGTGAGAGTGTACTACACTCACCTGCTTGCTCCTTTGGGGACTACAGGAAGGAATGTAAGAAAATGTATTAAATAACTTTATTTATCTTTAATTTAATTGAAATATCTTTTATTTTAATTATAAGAAGCTTAATTTAATAAACTAACGAAATTTAAACAGTACACGATTCAGCTAGTATTGTTGATCACAATGAATTGGAGTTGGAAGGCTGACTGGGCTTGATGATCGAGTTTGGCTTGCCGATCATAAGTTACAATGAACTAGATTGTATGTGGTATGAAATTCACCGGGTCATCTAGTAGTAGAAGCCTATAAGCCTCCGACTAGACGATTATAATAACCATTAGGATTGCCTGCTTAACTGAACCCACCCAACTACCGACAACAGAGTCTAGGACACGCTTCTTGTTACGTTATCACGTGCAGCTCAACCTTATTAAATTGCATAAGCATACGCGGTTGTAATGTTTTAAATGTAGCTCAAAACTACATAAATTCTACTTTAAATACCTACAGTAAGTTGTGTAGTTATTTCTTTCGATTTTCTTCTTTCGACCTGCTAATAGTCTGCGAGGAACTTCATGTCGTTGAATGATAACAATTTGACCTTTATATATAACAAACAAACCATGTCGGGCGTAGAAAGGGCGTAAGGTGAAAATACGTGGGCGTATCAAAATGCTATTAAAATGGGCGCTAGCTGATTGCGATATGCGACAGTTTGCCTAGGCATACCTATATGCCCTGGCCGCAGACGCGCAGACGCGTGCACCCCACTCCACATGTTCAGCGTGGGAATTATGGGCAAAACTCCTCAGGGTACGCCTACGTCCAGCAGTGGACCTAATCGGTCTGATGATGGTGATGATGATATGAAGTTCATCGGGTCAAGTTGTACGAAAATAATAAGTTGCATGATATATTTTATATCAGGCGCGATAACCTTTTGCTGCCAGCAGATTGATTGTGCTTACTCAACGATAGCGACTACGTGTATGAAACACATGAATTTTATTTAATTTTACATATTAACAACAGTGACTTCTTATTACACTGATTTCAATGTTCAAATTGCCCAAAAAGATAACCTGGTTGATGGGGGAATAAGAAGTCTCTAAAATCGGCGTGTTTGTATGAAGACAGTGAAGATAGTAGGTAAAAGAGGCACGTCAGGTCTCTTAAGGATAGATATATTTAGCATTCGATTAGCTAACGTGGCGGTATTATATGTAGTAACAAGGTTTACATTTATAACCTACTTCTGCATTCTTAATTTTTTCCTGTACTCTTATTTCTTCTTTTTCTTTTTCATGATTACTTATCTCGCTGCAGAGGATCATGGCTCCTTTGCGTCAGCAATCTCAATCTCCTATTTATAATGTTTCAATAAATAAAAATTTACATCTCATTAGGTGAGATGTGTAAATATTTAAGATTATTTTTGCAGTAGACTTGATGCTTACGCCGGGAGTAGCAAACACTGCGTTACCGTGTTTCGGGTGGCAAGTCTCGGCGATAAGC
>DWME01003627.1:0-17807 GCA_018244795.1 Parelbella ahira ahira
CGGCGGTTTCGCGCGGCAGGGCTCGCTCAGCGCCGCGCTCACCGAGGACGCGGAGGACACCATGAAGAACCTGCGCAAGACTTTCGCGGGCATCTTCGGCGACATGTAACCGACTCGACCGGGCTGCCGTCCCGCGACCGACGGCTGCGGTCCGCACGCCCCGCGCGGCGACCCGCGACGAGCCGGCGTCAGATCTCTTTGTGCTGGTATTTTCCTTGCGCTAAAGTTAACCGTTTGAACCTATTGGTGTGTTTAGAGATTGTCTATTAATTACGTCGCAAGTGGAGTAGGATTCTCGGAATTCTAAAACCTAAGATCCAGCAATACGCTTCCATTGAAATGATTGCAATTTCAATAATATGTTACATAAGCGGTGATATAAATAGCAGCTCTGACTATCTGCGGCAACGTTGCACAGAAAAGAAAAGCACACGTAAAACGTAATTAATAGATAAATTCTTACCATAAATAAAAACATCGATCTCACGATATTCCCACGTATAATTTTTAAGATGTTACAAACCCTTTAAGACCTTCAATAGAAAATATTGTATGTGTCGAACTTTTAATCAATTTGCCTTTTATTTCAAACAGATAAAATATCAACGAATGTTAAATCGGACAAACTGACTGTACGTTCACATACATATGAAATAGAAAAATAAAAACAACAACGTCAAAGAAAACAAATCCAATCTCAGAATAATAATAACGTTCAGGCAATATTATGTTGAAATTAAATGTCACGTAAAGCAATAAGATGAAAACAATAATTGTTAGGTGTTGTCGTCTATTATTTATCATAATATAACATCGATCACTAATAGATATTTATAAACAAAATTCTCCATCTACTGTCGCTGATTGTTGACAGGTATTTGATATAAAAATTCCAATAAAACTCACGAATACCCCCTTGACTTTTACGTTTGTAAGCGACCGCTAGATACAAAACCGTTAAAATAGTGTTAAACGTAATATAAATATAGATTTTTTACCGTAATGTTATTATAAAATACGAATCAACTGAGCTACATTGTGATCGAACCCGTACGTTACGGCAGTAGAACTTCTCTGTTCTCTCCCGCTGCAGCTCTTCGACTCTTCTGCCTGCACGCCTCCTTCGTAGAGGAGCAGTTTCCCTTTACAAACTGTTTGTAATAAAGTTGCTTATATTTAGTGACTAATGTACTTTAGAAGGACGAATGTTTGGGCAATAATTAGTCTAATACGTTATAAGTGTTTTATATTTAAAATTTTGATTTTTAAGTTCCATTGAGTTTACGACTTCCTGTCAGTGGAAGTGAACATGAATATGTCACATATTAATCGGTGTTGCAATACTTAAAAGTCATCAAATCGTAGGGAATTTTGTAATTTTTTATTTACAAAAAAATGTTAGCACTTTATTAGAGCAAAGAATAATGATAATTTATTTCATTACAAAAGAACCCTTTAAAAAGGGTACAAATGAAATAATAAAGATTCGGATGTTTATTTCATTATTACGAGACATAGTAGGTATAGTTGTTTTACACATCCGTATACAATACCAGAGACAGTTTGAAGTGAGTTGAGAGATGAGGCAGGTGGTCACGAAGGGGCCGACGGAGACGATGATCATGTTCGCTACGTATGCTATATAAGACAATATTGTTGAAAGGAAATAAATATTACTCCACATTTTATATCTTATTATTACTAGTTAAACCTTGTAGATGTAAGTACTGTTATAATTGTGTGAACTCATTTCATAGGCACGTTATTTATATCCCGACATGTATTATTTTAGACGAGGCGTTATGTTTATCATGCAAACATTAATCGCGTCTATGCCTTTACTCTATGGTATCATTTATGTCTATGGATAGAGACATTACTGTCGGAATGGGAACTTACAATTTTGTTGTGTGTATTGCATACTCATGAGAGTCATGAGTGTAGACTTCGGGAGAGATTGTGGTCTCACAGTGTGTTGTTGAGCGTGTGGCATATCAGAGGCGTCAATATGATCAATACGTTGTTATTTCGTGCTTTTCGAAAGATTTTCATATTATAAATTATGCTTCCTATACTATATCATGTGTTATCCTTTAGCTAATTATATTAGATACTTCTTAATATATAAGTAGTAGAATATAAAGCAGTTGGAGTTAGCGTGTTGTTTTCCGTTACGTTCATGTTACATTCACCATTGACTAATTTCCAATTGTAACGATACATTCTACAACGAAATTGATTGTACACAATGAGCCTTAAGAAATGAAATGTTTTGATAAATTTGTAAATTGATTCGCCTCGGCCGTTGAAGACGTCGTTATTAATTATAGCCGATATATACAAATGTAGTTGGGCGGGGCGGAACAATACGAGATCCGACAATGTTGTGGTTAGATTATATTATACATGCACTCGTAGCTAGATTTTGACACGAAACCTCTAGTTCTTAATATATAAGCGTCTATAATATACGCAGTTATACAGCTACCATTGTCATATTTAAAGTAGAAGATATTAAATATTATATTATGTAATACCTACATTGGTTTAGAGTTGTAATCGTTAAATCGAATGTTACGTTACATTGTTCTGCATTTCGTAACGAATAAATAATATTAAAGTATAAACACTAATTAATATAACGCTGTTATTGTTGTTGCTATGATAAACAAGTTATACAAAATATACTCGTGTACCTACTGGACGCTTTCATCGTAATAATTTAAATAACGAACAAATCGCCACAATTTTTGTTATGTGATGGCGCCATTACATCTGTCAAACGATCTATTAATAACCTCAGTCATGTTACGGATTTCAACAGATACGATATTATAAAGTGCAACTGTTACACAGATTAAAAATAAAGGCAGATATCTCACGTATAAAGCTTTATTAAAATAGTTTGATATAGAAAAACTTAGCGGACACTAGAACTATCAACATTTTAGACAAAGGTACATCGACTTGGTATTCCAAGTTATGACTAATTAGCTTAAATTAATTTAGTTTCTTGCTACGATGACGTAAACGCATAATGAAATTGTGGGTAGTGAATAATTACGATGAAAGTTCAGTACGATATTACAGAAGACATGGTATGTAGCATTAGATGTGAAATAATGAAAAGTTGTTATTTATTTAAAAATTATAATTAACTTTTAATTTCTATCAAATTTAACAGAACGCTTATTAAATTATTACATTGCAAGGCACTATATTATTTATATTTTAATTGAAATACTAAATATCAATTTTTGAATTTGTTATTTCGTTATTTCACAACAACCATGTAGCATCCATGTCTCTGTTTAAATGTAATATTTTAAAGGAATTTGAATGCATGTTAATCTATATAATAAAGAATAAATACCTCTTTTGGTAAGTGAATGATAAAAAGGTGTTTTTTTATTTCATTCGGTGTGATTTATTAACTACAACGACATATGAAACAATGAACATCCATAAAGTATTAAATATTAGTATGTTCTTCATCTCCTTAGAATACCTACACTAAAAGCTTCGTATATTTTTATTAAAAAAGTAGAGAAGATAAAGAAAAAAAGAAATCAATATTGATGTAGAAAAAATTTTTATAGAGAACCTAAAAATTTTACAAGAAAATATTTAACGATTCTTAAATTTAAAAAAAATCATATACATATAATCTTAAATGCACGTAGTAATTTACCAAATAAAGCCATAAGAAAAATAAATGTAACTACAATATCAGCATGGGAATTAAGGCTAACAATATTATGAAGGTCAGCGGTATCCAACTGGGTCCATGCCGGTGTTAAGGCTGTAGTTGCGGTACATGCCGGCGGCAGCCAGGCCGTTGGTGAAGGTCTGTCCCGCGGGGAAGAAAACCGACGGCACGGAGTAGATACCTGAAAATATGACAACAGCTCACCTTAGCTAGATATC
The DNA here is from genome assembly GCA_018244795.1 of Parelbella ahira ahira. NCBI lineage: Eukaryota > Metazoa > Arthropoda > Insecta > Lepidoptera > Hesperiidae > Parelbella > Parelbella ahira. The sequence goes on from DWME01003627.1 coordinate 3,928, forward strand.
AACGAGCAGTGGCTTAAGAAAGAAGTTGGTTGTAGGACATAGATAGACATTAAAATCTTATAAAATATAGACTATCATTTTATAAACATAAACTTTATCCATGTAACAACATATTTATGAGTTGTAGTCAACAAATAAAAGGAAATATTTCTCTCTTTTTAAAATAAAGTGTTGTATGTCACAGTTATTAGCTTTGGTACATTTTTTAAAATATTCATGTTTCCATTCACACGAACTATTTGCGCTGGAACAAATGGATGAGACTGTAAGTATGTATTGCATCTGTTTTCAGCAGGGATATTAGGTGTATCGCAAATATAGAGAGATGAGTGGGTGCAAGGAACAGTGTAAATGAAGTGTTGGGTAAGAGAGTTGTCAACTTTCGAGCCAGAAGGTTTGGTTGGCTACACATCTGCATGCTTACTGCAATAGTGATAGTTGTGTAAGAAGTATGAAAGCAGAATAAACACGGCCGACGTAATAAGGTCATATCGCCGCGTTCGTAACACAGGTCTAAGGAGATTTATGGAAGATTTTAGGGGATAAAAACAGAATATTGGTCATTGGTGTAAAAACGAGAAAGGGCATGCTCGTATTGTCCGGACATGTAGAAACAATGAAAGATGAAGGAATGACTAATCGAAATATAATATGAATGTTTATGTATAAAAGTGCCAGAGGAGACTAAGCCCCTATTTTGACCAATTAGGTCAGATATTGTTGCCTACCCTATAAGAAACCTGACGTGGTGATATATAATTAATAATATTACTAATAACTCCTATATTTTCGTAAAGTCGTGGTAAAAATAATAAAAAAAAACAAATGTTTATCACTCATCTTTTATTGTACTTAAACTCAGAGTATATTACCTATGACATTAAATCAACAGAAAGTATTAAATTATACATAACAATATAGGCTAGACATATACTTAGAAATTAAAACAAATACACGCTTAGAATGAAATTAAATATGCCCTTAGAATGTTTGAAAAAATCCGTATAAAACTTATTTAGGCGGCGGCGGGTCCAATGCCGTGTTGAGAGAGTAATTCCTGTACATCCCGGACATCGCCAAATGATTTGAAAAATTTTGATTCTTCGGAAAATATGTCGACGGAACTGAGTGAAAGCCTAGAAAAATAATATTTATATGGAAGTTGTTGCGAGAACCTTATCTTCAATATCTTTTCAAATATTATTTTCATAAATATCACACGTTTTTATCAATTTTATTAAAATATTAAATATTAGTTAATTGAAGGATAGAATGTGAATTAAATAATTAATCGTAAAATTAAATATCTTCATACAAACGTTATGATTCTAATGAAGTTATAAATATAAAAAAATATACTAACAATTTGTTTACAAATAATTAATTATTACAAATTCGTGGTTGCATTCAATCACAAACTGGATATCTGCTATCTAATACTTCGAGATTTTTCGACGGCAAATGTCACTGCTCACATAATTCATAATTCTTAAAATTACGACATATAGTTTAGTGACAAGTAAAAGAGGAGCTCGCCAATAGCGCGGCAATAAAACTTGGCCAACCTTCGAGACAATAAGCCTTTGAATAATAACTATCTGCTTCACCATAGAAAAAGTTTCAAATTATTTCTTCGAACTATGATGTACAGAAGTAAGAATGTTACGAATCGGTTACCTGGCGGATACCATCCGTATTCACTGGCTGAGGTTCTGTAAAACGGATGCTGCTTACTCAGTTGACAGCCGTAGCCATTAAACCAATCTGTAGAGGACAGTGCACCAAAAATTGGCCTATATTATACTCCATTAAAAAATTATCAAGGCGCTTGTGATTATAGTTCTGTTCTGTTATCACCAGCGCCTTGAGAATGTATTTCTGTTCTATTTAAATGTCCGTAATGAATATTTTAAAAACTTGCAAAAATTTGTTTTATTTTGCATAGGTCAATACACGCGGCCCGCATATTGACTGCCTGCATCCTCGTCACAACAGGATCAACGACATTTTGTGTACCTACGTTTAACCTGCTGTCACACCTAATTGTTGATTTTAAGTAAGGACAGAGATATTTGACTACCTGTGCCCTCTGCTTGTCCCGTGTGATGATCCTCATCGTCATCATTATTAATCTATTTCATTCTGCTGGATTCAGGCCTCTCCTGACGGGTTTGAGCCACTGATTCCCATGCCGAAATATTATATATCTTTTTCGCACAATTAACAGAGAATTAAGCATTTTAGGACTTCATCAGATTTAATTAGTTCTTTTGTATTTGGAAATAGTATAGTCACAAGTACAGTAATATAAACAATAAGTGTAGTTAAAGACTTTTCTAGAATAAAAAAAAATTACTAATCCTTACGTGGATGCTCAAATCTTTTTGGTAGATTGCAAGTCACAAATAGATCAGAAGTCTTCAATTCAGGTTTTCTAATTTCCTCCTGCAAGCTCTCCTTATCCACACAGGTGGCTGAACAGAAGCCCGGCTGGGCGTTCGTTTCCGGAGTCTTTAAGGCCTTTGGATCTTGTTGATCACTCATTATTGGGGCACACCAAGCGAAAAATACGAACAAAATACAATGTTTATATAAATGTACGAAAGGCGATATCCCTTCAAGGATGTTTGTTTGTTACCATAGAAACCACAGATATCATTCATTTCTACGAAATTCATACGAGTACATTCATTTATACGAAAATCTCGTTTTTATCCGTAACAGGCACAATTGAGTAGTCTATATTTTTCATTTCAATGCAACATTAGCAAAAACCCAGATAAATGTTAGGAAGACAATTTTATTAAATAAGTTATATGTAGGTATTTACCTAAAAATTGTGTTACCTGATTGATGCTCTTAAATATAGGTACTTCTATTTAATTATTGATGGCCTTCAAGGTTTGAGGAAATCATGATTACAGGTGACCTATATTTGGGATGTAGATAAAGAGGATGTCACAAATCGGACTTATGTGAAATTATTAATATGCGAGTATCATATTAGTATGCTGCCAATACTATAAAGTATTTAGTCAGTTACAGTCTGTTAGTCTTCTGGTTTACAGCAAAAACATATTAATTAGAAATTGAAATAGCTGTGTTATTTTTTTGTTGTCAAATAAAGGGATTTTATTCTACCGTTAAAACAGAAAACGCAAAGTGTGGAAATGGAATAAGCAGTAGGTTTAGTGTTGTTCTATTTGCAAAAATTTAGTCAGAAAAAACTAAAAAGTAGGTACTACTATCGAAACCTATACGTATTCATAACTACTAAGTATCTAAGTAAGGGGCAACGTGTAATGAAAAGAAATACATTTTTTAAGCAACAAACATAAAAAGTGAGTGTTTTTTAAAAAGCTCGTACTCATCAGTATTTTATTCATAACGCGAAGTGTAATGTCTAAGCATTTACATAAACAGATTACGTACGCATTTAAATTAAATCAATTTTTATTAAAAAGCATCCTTGCCATTGAGCGGTTCTCGGATACGGCAGTAAGCTTGTATAAACAAAAAATTTTGGAAAGGCGCTTCTTCGACAGTTTCAAGAAACAACGTATTTTGTATTTAGGTAAACAATTAGGTAAATATTAACATGGTGCAAATAAATTATTAAATAATTAAAAATTGTATTTCTAGATAAATATATAAAAATAGTTTAGTGTCCGACATTCCCAAGCTCATTGGGCATGCATTAGTCTGAATATATTAGCCGTTATCAGCAGTATCGGGACGACAGCAGACAATAAACGAGTGGGCGCCTATCGCGTCGTACCCTATACAACGCAACCTACCAGCCAGTTGATACCGACCTACTGACAGTATCGCTACTATAAAATAATAACCATAAAGATATAAAAGTATTAGCGTTGCAAAATCATACCTAATTATTAACAAAAAAAAAATTGTTGTCAAAAGATTTGAAAATCACATCTATTGTCATAACTGTGCAATAATGAAAACTATAGTAATCAATGAGCCGTTCAACTTAAAAGTGGTGAAGTATGAACTGGATTTCTCAACCCTTAACCCGCCAATACCGAAGTCCAAAGAAAAGTGTAAAGAGAGAAAGGTTACAAAATTTTTTTACAAAAGAAGAGAATCAATAATACCTGCGCCTCCCTTGATTCAGAATAACAAGGTACATAAATATTTCTTAATATTTTTAATATCATAAATCAAATTTTTCTAATCCATTCGAGTACGAGATGTCCTCATGCCTTTAATGAACTAAACTTAGATTATGAAATAAACTTGCAGCTTAATCTTCATTGGAATACTTATGTATATATTTATACATTACAATTAATGATCTTGCAATAATCGACCTAGGAACGAGCTCAATTTAATAGCTATAATTTGATTATTTATCGTCAAACCGGACAAAACAGATTTTTCCTTACAAATGAAGGGGAACTGGATATTTTCAATAATTGCTTTACTGCTCGGCTTCGGATCATAAATATGAGTCAGGGTCAACACTAATGAATTAATCGCTGTAAGTTAACTATAAACATGAAATTTATAATTTATTAAACAGAAACGAAGTGTAAATGAATTAGTGGAAGAACTCCTAGATGATCTTTATGCAAAACAACGGGATTGGAGTAGTAACAGTGCCAACGAATACAGTCATGGGTAAGATGATGCTTTTATGCTGAAATTAATTCTTAAATTTGTTCATAAACTTTTGCAAAAAGTTAATTTTCATTCTAGGTCCTTCCAAGCGGCGTCTGCAACGTCTTCTCAGTCAAACTACGACGAACAGACTGATGCAATTGAACGAAATTACTTAGAACAGTTAGGTAATATCTATGTTAAAATGTTATGTTGAATACCTAATAATATATTGAAACAAAGTACACGATTATCACCAATATTTATCCCTCCTGTAGGATTTCATGAACTCCGCGATCAAGTAAAAGCATACACAGATAGAATGCAAGTGGCAGGCGAACGATTGGCGAGATGTTTAAGAGTGAAAGACAGATTGCGCAGAGAACAGAAGAGGCTGTGCGCTGCATTTACTGTACTACTCCGACATATAAGTATGAATCGATAAAACTGTATAGGTTAAATAAACACAATGAAACTTTTGTACATTAATAATTTCTAAGAAAACAAATAATGAATCTCGGTTAATGCCTGTATGAAGCCCCGAGTAATTAATAGGATTATCCAATTAAATAATAACATACATCAACATGTAAATAACTTAGAAGTTTATGACTTATATCCATTCACACGTTTTATCTTAAAGGCCGTAGGGATTATATTTTACAACTGCGATAATAGACGCTTAGATATTCATGAATAGAGAAGAAATAGACGAGGCGTCCGTTCATTCAGAGGCTTAAAATAACCTTACGCACATCAAGGCAGAAGCGGTACATGGCGCTTTTCAATTTGTGTCTGACACTGACGTACACAGCAGCACCAAATCGATACGCGACGCACACAGTAATATCAGTGAGCCGATCGCGCATGCTCCGAGCCTCATACCGCGATACTCGACTTCGGCACCCTATCCTACCCGACTCTGCCTTCACTGTTGTCCTGGCATCGATTTGAATTAAATACCAATGCTATATTGTAGTATAGGGTGGCCTGCCCCACCACTACGTTTCGCGAGTTTCCCCGTAAACATCACATCAGCTGGCCGACAGCGCAGTATTAAATGTATCGCAGATATGTCATATTATAACTCGACGCTGCGCTTTGTTTGGCTGACTGTTTTTGGTGTATCATTAATTCGATTTGTGCCGATTAGAATGTTTGCGTAGTCCCCAATTGATAATGACGTGTTCGCCTGCAGTACCGTTGCGTCGGAATAAACAGACAAATAATTAATTTTGTGGTTGTGCAGTTGAAAGAATGCATTTATTGTCAAATGTGTGCCGAATGCAGAACAGATGAGTGCGCTGTTAAACTCCCTCAGGAACTTAGCAAGTTCTTCGAGGGCTACCACAGGTATTATAATTAATAAGGATAAAGTCTTATATCATCCGTGTGTCGCCTTTTAAAGGAATTTGGCATTCGTGTATAATTGACCATTATAATACGAGAAAATTATAATGAGGCATATTCGGTGATGAGATCTGCCATTGAATATTTTGTGAATAAGCTAAAGCATTGTTTAACAATACGTATATGGTTATAGTATGGATTTGACATTTACATTGTAACCTAATTTAGTGATTATGTAAGAAAGTCCAAATTTTGTCTTAATGAATGTATAAACAAACTTTTATTATCATTGTTAAATTTTTTGTATCGGCTCTCGTCTGATATGGTTAAATGTTTATCGCCGAGTTTATGTAATGGAATACACGGCTAAATATTAAAAAAAAAATCTTTATACAACCCTGATTTTCAAATTTTCTTTCATCTGTACCATTCAAAAACTAAAGTATAGGTATTATATCAATTAAAAACATTGTGAAAAATACTTAATTACCTTTCAATGTGATACTGCAATAAGCGCAAGGATTATCCGAATGATCATATTTGCGTCAGTCTCGTAGCATTACATTATCTCTCGTAATCGCTTAAGGTAACCCCTGTAGTCTGTAGTACATTGAACGTGATAAACATTTCATTACAACACACAGGTGACATGCGGGTCTCGCGACATGTTAATCCCCCACCCTCTGAGCCCTTGGTATCAGTTACAAATAATGTACATATTTAATTGCCGTCTAAACTTTTGCTTATAACAATGAACACCCTATAACCATTAGGGCGACTAAAAATTAAATCAATAGGCTATCAATAGTGTGAAAATCGCACACTAATTATTAATGGCCATAAGTAACTTTAATTATAAAGATATCATGAATAAATGATTTGGAAATAAATATTCGACTTGTGCTATGTAATTAGGTGGCGAGAGCGGCGCAAGGTTTGGCTTAGCCCCAGGCAACGAAGGGCCTGGCGAGGGCGGGTACGCGGAGTGGCTCCACGCGATGCTGGTCGTCTCGCGTCTGCCCGCCGGAGTGCCTCAGCACTTCCGGAGAAAGGTATATCCCATACCTAACTACTCATATTCATTCCATGCGTCTATTTGGCACTCGTGAACATAACTAATAACAGTGATAAGAGGGGAAGAAGCACGACAGGTCTGTAGAGATATTTAGCACTCGGTGATCTTTGCTTACTCTGTAAGAGACCTCGCGTGAATATATGACTACGCATGTAGGTGTATACTACTGCGTATACTCATGAAGATTGTTTTGATCTCGCGTAATTTCTTACGCTACGTCTAAGTCATTAAACATAAATAAGCGCAAGTAACATCATTGCGATCTGACATTAATTAGTAATATTTTTTATAGTAGGAACTTATTGGTTTGAAAAACATTTATGGTCACGATATTAGTTTTTAAAGACAATGTCATTTTATATAGGTACGCAGTTCATCTGTTTCACTTCAATGTTCATTAAAAATAACGATAGTTTTATTCCGGGTTTTATCCATTTTATTTTTTCGGTATTTGTCGTAGTGTCCAATTAAATCAATGTGATTGAAAAACATGTATATTATGTAACTCAATATGCGGTCTTCAATTCTAGCCGGAAGAGAAATATTAAAGTTTTTTCTAACATTATTATTTATGAATAGTACTTACAAATAAAGTATAGGGGCACGGCTGTTATTTAATTAAATATCAAGGAACGCATTATAATCATACTTAGATGTAATATGATTACGTGAATGCGAGCAATAAATATTCCAGGAAATTATACTACAACTAATTTATTATGTAGTTGGAAAAACCACAATACTCGTATGTTCTACGAAATAACTTCGCCTCAGTTATTTCTAGTAGGTAACGTATAACGTTACGATGTTTACATACATGAATTTACTACCGAGCCCTCGTACTTTGAACAATTTACTAGATATGCGAGGATGTGTTAGTTTTTTATAGATAATAAAATGCTTGTAGATTTTTATAAATTTACTAGTTCTTGTCAACTGTACTGGAAATTTTAATTATAAACATTACATTTATAAATAGTAAACTCGAGTCGAAGTACAACCACAATTACGGGCAATGATCGAAGTTTGTTGACGTCATTCATCTAAAGAGGGAACGCTATTTATAGAATTCCTTAAATGAGCTGAACTGGCATTTTATACTCATGATCTGACTTTTCAAATACTGCATGAACTCCTTTTAACTTTTGAATGGTACAGTAAATTCAGCCCTTTAAATAGATATTATTAGTCAATTAAAGCTGATCAAGAATTTATACCGAGCAATCCATTTTTTTCGCACAATTTAAATATTTCTATGCTTCTCTTCTAGTTATGGCTGAATCTAGCAGAACGGCACTTAACAGCTAGGGGTATCGAGTGGAGTTCAGCCGAGCGCGCCTGCTTCCGCGGTACTGCGCTGCCCGACGATGCTGAATTAGGGGCACAAATCATTAAAGTATGCTCGCTTCATGACTTTCTTAGACAACTTTAAATATTTAAACTTGCCTCTTGAGTGATTTAACTCATTGCGTTTTAACCCTTTATCGTTTTTTCCTTATAATATTAAATATATGCCTAACAGCAATACAAACTCGTCGGTTTTTTATACGTATCGTAACACATAACATAAAAGAAAAATTTAAAACTATCATATAGATATCTTATTATTAGAGCTAACGCGTCATTAAGGCATATTACTATTATAAATTACTAGCTCAAAGGAAAGGAAGATATTACAAATGGACTACAGTTCTATTTTGGCCGATCACTGAAGTGATGCCAAGGTGGAACATTTTATGATCATACTACATAATATCATACACAGAGGCACGCCAACTTGTTTTGCAGTGTCTACAGTTTCGACGGTAACACTGAGATCGTGCAAGAATTACTTATTGGAATCTTTGATATCTTATGAAAAACTTTCTAATATTTTAAGGACTTACACCGCACTGGGTGCTCACTTTTCTGCGGAGCAGAAGGTCGTGAAAATCAGGCAATGCTGCGAAGAGTTTTATTAGCTTATGCTAGGTAAGCACGGCTTTTGTTAAAAAAGTGTTAAAGTTTTAAAACTTAAAGTTGAAATACAAGCTAAAGTTGAAATACATGTTAAAAGTCAAGCTAAAACAACTAGGTATGCATGAGTATGAGAATAACACAACAATAATATGGTAAGACCCAGTTACCAAATACAACAAATGTTGGAACTATGAACGCTAATTAGCTTAATTATTTTCAGGTGGAATAAGGAAGTAGGTTATTGTCAAGGTTTCAATATGTTAGCGGCCATAATTTTAGAAGTTATGGAAAAATCCGAAGCAGATTCATTAAAGGTACAATTCGTTTGAAGTCCGACCTGATAATGTACATATACAAATAGTGTCTGTGATAAGACCCTCTCACAAAAAGCATACTATATTAATTTTTCCGCTATCTTTAATCAATTATTATTTTACTCAAAACTTTAAAGCTTCTGATCTCAGTAATAATTAATTTTTAGTTACTGATAAGAATTTATCCTTTTGCACTTTTTATTACTTAGTGATGGCAGATATACGTATATTTTATAAATTATAGTCAGTTTCAAACTACGGTTATACTTACAGGTAATGATATATTTAGTAGAGGCTGTGTTGCCCGAAGGTTACTTTGCGGACGATCTCCGAGGACTGTCCGCTGACATGGCCGCTTTCAGAGACTTACTCAGGTTGCGAATTCCACGTTTGGCTAATCATATGGACTATTTGCAAAGAATATCTGACGGTGAACATCATTGTTTTTAAACTAGTTAAATTCATTATTACATATTTAACAATATTTTTATAGGATATAACAACATTTTTATGTAGATAATAAGTTCCCTGAAATTCAAACACGCTGTTAATTAGCGTAGGCCTTACGATGTACTCATACATGTAGTTTTATTACAAAATAGGACTATACTCTAAACAATTCTTTCAGGTGGAGGTATAGAGCCTCCGTTACCAGACGTGTTCACGATGCAATGGTTCCTAACGTTGTATGCCACCTGGTTACCTCGGGAGTCATTACTAAGAATATGGGATCTCATTCTCCTTGATGGCAACGAGGTCTTGCTGCTGACGGCGCTAGCAATTTGGGACATGTTGCAAGAGTATACTGACATTCGATTAACGATAAATGACTAATAACAGTATTTACAAAAATAAAAAAATTGAGCTTAAAAATTTACTTCGACTGCTTTGTGGAAATAAGTCAAATATTTTCTTCCTTTCCAGTCGCATTTTGTCAGCGCGATCTGCAGACGAGTTCTATAGCTGTATGGGAGGAGGTGCGGGTGCAGTGTGGGAGGCTGGTGAAGGTCTTGTAGCCAGAGTGGTCGCGTTCGGCTCCGCGCCCGAGTTGCCGCGCTTGCGCAACCTCCATCGATACAGAGTAACACCTCCAGCACCTCCCGCTCCGTCGTGCTACCACCCGCCTATACAGTCTGCGGTATGTTAGAAATACGTACGAAATGTTTACGTAACATTGATTTATAAAGAAAGAAAAGTTCCTGGACGTGGAAGGATGACTGTTGTTAATTGCCAGTCGAAGTAATGTAGTTTTTTATTTTCTCTTCTTAATCATATGTTACTGCTATTTCACCTACTATACATTATTTATGATTGCGATGCATTAATCTTTATGTAATGTTCAATGTGTAGATGCAATCTATGACAAAACGAGGATTACGTCTGTTCTATTCTGAAGATGAGGGAGATTCTAGTGATGACGGAAATAAAATGGCTTTAGCTACGGTAACTACATTTTCCAGCTATATTTATTTTCTTTTCTCATCCACAAGTGCTTTCGTTTTTAGACACAGTTATACTGTCAGAGAAGTCAAGAAGAATATCATGATTACGGTCGTTGTACATTGGCTAAGTACGTATTGAGGGATTTTATAACTTTTGGCCGTTTTCTTGGAGATATTCTCCTTGAACATTATAGAAAATAATATTCTAACATGAAAGGATTAGGTTAATTATTATTATCATCTAAATATCGATTTCCTGTTTATTTAGTACAATTTTAAATATTAAAAAGTTGATAGAAATGGAGTTAATTGCCATATTTTAGGTTATGCCACAACGAGAGGAACGAGCAGAGGCTGGTGATAGGCTTTCTTTGGATATTGGGGCTCTAAAAAGACAATATGCCCGACTTCGCGAGAGACAACGACAAGCCCATGTAATTTTAGCTGCAGCGTGCGCTCGCCACGCTGCTGGTAATTATGAGTTTGTCGAAAACTTTCTAACATACAAACTAATCAAAACAATTTCAATTTGTAGAGACAACTATTATTTTTAATTTCAGTTGGTGTACCTACTTCGCCCACGTCACTGACCGTAAATAATTTACTATTAGGAAAAAGTGCCATCGTAAGTTCAAGAGGAAGACGGCTCGGTCCTCCTCCAGGTGCTGTGCCTCCTACTCGTCTGACAAGTGACCGTCAAGTGAATGAAAAACTAGATCCCGAAGCTCGGGGTACAACGAATGAAACCATCAGTTGGGAAGAAGAGAAATCTCGTAAATCCCAAAACAGAAGAAACTCTGTAAAATGGAAAGACATTAAAAAAGAAAAATCTCTAGACATAGTTAGGAAGCCATCTATCGATTTAGATGAAACTGGTGATGGTATAATTGTATCGGAGTTAGAAGCCAATAAAATGATTGCTTCAATCAGATCTCGCAGTTCTAGTGAAAGTTCTTCTTATTCTACACATACAGCATCAAGCACTGACACTAGCCTGTGTGACGAAAATGAAAAAGCAAGTGATTCTGAAACGGAACTACCGGATGACGATAAGGAAAATAAAAGCTTGTCTTATAAAAATAAAAAAGAACTTTCATCGCCTCTCCAACAAGATTCTAAGAAATTGCAAACACCCACAACTAATGTGCCAACAGCTTCAAAACCTCCTCAACTTGAAACTAAATTATCAACCACTGAAAAGTCTGTTAAAGATATTTCAGATTATTTAGATTCAGCTGCTGGGGAACCATTACGAACATATATAGATGGGTTTGAAAACAAACTAAAAAATAATGGCCTAGCAAGTAGTGAAAACAAGAATTTTAAACCTATTAGTTCTTTTCAATCCCCCTCTTCTCAAACGACATCAGCGTTAATTTCAACTCCCCGATCGCCAGAATATTTAGAAACAACAAAACATGAATCAAAAAGGCCAAGCAACTTTGCAAAAACAAACATTTTTACCGAATTAAGTCCCGTTGATATATCGCCGTGTCCTTATGTTATTAGTCCAAAGCCAACTTATGAATATGAACATTTCGATCCTAACCTTAAGCAAGCTTCCACTTCGCGTATTGATCTGAGCTCGCGGCCTCCTGATATTATAGATAGCTTTACAATGTATCCTAATTTTGTACCAGATATTGACTTATCTGACAAAAATGTTTCTGATTGTGAAAGTCCCCTGAGGAGTCCCGGTTCTGAAAGTATAATTGTGAGTGAAGATGAGCCTCCTATTCCTCTAAAAATTGACAAGTACTTTGAGCACAGTCCAGAATTTTTTGGGGCACGTTTAACTGATCCTAATAACGCTGATATTCCAAATAGACGGCCAACCAAAAGAAATTCAAGATTGCCTAAGAAACCTGATTCGTTAACACTACAAAGTAGTAACAGTGAAAAAATATCGAATACGGAAGCAGAACGTGCTTCTTCATTGCCTCAAAGTCATAGCTTTGCAAAAAATAAATCTCCAAGTCCTAGCCCAAAGGATGTAATTGCTTCAATACAATGTGATGAAAGCTACAAAAAAATAAAAGATGTGACTCCAGTAACTCTACCGTCAGTAGTTGGAAAATCTTTGGATGAAAATTCGAAAATTTCGCCAAAGGATTATATCATTCACTCGGGTCGGAAGAATAGCGAACGAGCATTACAAATAATACAAGAAAATTCTCAAATATTAAGCAGGATATTAACAAAACAAAACGTTGCCAATGTAAATACTGCTGGTAGTCATTGTAAAGATATTAAACATGATGTTAGTTTTACAAGTCAAAAACAAGACGCCTTTCTTGATAATAAATCTGTTAAAACTATAGAAAGTAAGTTGATAGAGTCTCCTTTGCTTAAAGAATCAACATCTGATTCGTTAATTGGTTACATAAAAAGGAAGCCAAAAGATGACACCGCAGAAAAAAGCGACTTTCTGAGAGCACGACCAATTTCTATTGATGATCCGTTTTCTTTTGATTCCCGCAACACTTTGAAAGATAATGAGGAATTTATCTTGCATAATATCAAAACTCCTAGTAGTGAATGCTTAGGCAACAAGACGGATATATACGGCTGGGAAAACAAGGGATTTCTAGCAAAATGTGAATACAAAGGAATTTTAGATAGAACAAATACAAAATTTGATGAAGAATTTATAATAAAAACTAGCCATGCCTCAATAGGTAGTGACATTTCTGATAAAGAAAAAAGACAAGCAGTTGGTGAATGGCCTAGGTACTCGTTTTCAGGAGGTTCAAAAGCTTCAGTAACATTACCTTCGTCAGATGTAAAAGATACTTCAACTTATGAAAAAAGATATGGATCTGAAGAATATAACTATCCGTTTTCTGTTTCTAGCAAGTATAATGATTTTGTTCTTACAAAGGCCAGTGATATATGTAGTAAAATAGTAGATCAAGGGCCGAAAATTAGCGATAATTCATTAAAGGCTGAAAATAGTAGTCATGACAGTGAGTTTTCACATGTAGTTACGTCATCCATTAGCTTTACTTGTGATCCCTCTGCAGAAGACGATTCTCCAATTGGTGCAAAGAGTAATTCTAGTGACACTTTATGTCAAATAACATCTTTAGACCAAATATCAACACCAATATCGCCTAAACT
>DWME01003628.1:0-17804 GCA_018244795.1 Parelbella ahira ahira
ATATTTGTCCTTCTCATAGAACCTTCGGTCATAATCATAATTGTCAGTTTACACTAATCAGGACTTAATGATGGTTGTCAATTTGTTCTATGGGAATCCATTTCGGTCTTTCTGATAAAAAATTTTTGAAATGCTCAGGTCTCAGGAGGATATAGGCGAGCAGATTGTCTTATGATTGTTCCTATATTGCGGTTCAAATTGCCCTGGGTGAAGCCCTTCATATTAATAGCAGTGTAACATTTTGGCACAGTACTGATTTCAAGAGGTGTATGTTCAGTTTGCCACATTACAAAACAGATGGCGTTACTAGTTCTTTGAAGTGCTTGATGGTAATTTTTGACAGTCGTACATTGTTTACACACACGTAACTTGAAACGTCTAACTTGAAATAACTCTCGCTAAATATGTTTTGCTGCTTGTTTGTGAAATGACATAATCATACTTCCGTTTTTATATTTTTTTGCGACCGTACAACAATCAAACTAAGACATTATAAGGAGGGGTGAAGTAAATAAACCACCTGTTGTCTTGCAAGAGTAGGCTACAATTACATTGTAATGAAATACACGTTCCAATTGAAAACTGGAAAGGAAAGGAATCCACATATTTAGCATTCATCCTTGATATCAGCACTGTGTTTTAACAGATATTTTATCAGATGCTTTATGTCGACGAAGGTCTATTTTATGCTGGGTTACGAGAATTGCCAACGAGTGGAAAGTCAGACAATCATAGAACGCAGCATTAGCATTATTTGGTATCGCTAAAAGTTCATTATCTACTATTATTGCAGTTTTTGTGTTTTTTTCTTTGCATGAGATCTTTATGTATGTCTTGCAATCCTGTCACCATGTAGCCTAAGGCCGTTCCAACGGGAAACATATGGGAGGATAAACGTTAATTGACAATAAATTTTCGTTTTAACCAATTGGATTCTCTGTTACTCCTCGCTTAGAAAGTTCTATTAATGGGCCAATTAGGTTTCAATGTCAGTGATGAAATGTACGATGTCATTTGCGTGCAATGAAATAAATATCGAAAATTATTTTTCAATATTCAATGTATAGATTTAAATATATACTTACTAATCGTTTTACAAAACACTCGTGATTGTATTTGCACGTTTATTCGAAGTAACATTTAAATTATGTGTATGTGTCTATGTGTCTGTGTCCAACTCTTTATGTGGACGTTTGATTGTTGTGACGTATCAAATTATTCGTTAGTTTAAGTAGAGCATTTTTATTTTTTATATTTAGTTTTATTTTGTGTCATGTTTAATATGATGTGTCGTAAATGCTTAGAATATAAAAGATATAGACGAAGTCTACGTATTAATTACCATTTAACGTCGCGAATATAAAACCCACATCTCTCTCTTTGCATCTATCTCGTTGCTGAACTGTTACTATGTGTTGAATAGTTAAAATTTCTTGATTTTTAGTGTTAAAACCCTAAAAGAGATTTAGTAGACTCAAAACATTGAATTATAAAATAGCACTAACCAAGCGTACCAAAACGGGTCAGTGCACATATTAGAAGTATGAAATAACAACAACAGTTGGAGTATGCACGTGTTTTCTGATATATTTTTTATATTCTGAGTCCTATTGCTTAAGGTTCTTGAAATACATTGCTGATTTTCCTAGGTCTCAAGGTTTTACAATGGGACCGTGAAATCGGTGCATGCTACTGAAATATTTCATAAAATATAAAATTGTTTTATTTTTCTGTATTCGTTAAATTTATACAAATGTCTAGAATTGCTATTATTGTAATACGAAGTTGAGACTTGGTTGGCTGATTGTTGGCAAATATTTCTACGGAACTTTACTTAATTCGGGTACCCGTAATAAATTCAATGATTTAGTAATTTGCACTATTTTATTTTCTATCTTTGTCGTTAGAAGTCATAACAAAATCTCACATAAATGTGTATAGTACACAATTTACGCAAAAATTCGATCCTTTTAGAATTTAATCATAAATGACTGGTCTTTATTGATCATTGTATTATTTCTTCATAACGCTCTATGACAACAGAATACGTTCATATATTAGTAACGTGTCGACATTTCTTCTTTAGAGAAATATCATCAAAATGCTGTTTATTATGCATTATTCCTTTACCTTGATATGAAATCTTACAGTTTTTACTGTCGATTTAAGTATATCAGTACCTGTTTGTAATGAGATTTGTATGTGATTGATTGACTTTGATCAAATGTTGGTATGCTAAAAAGACTGAATGGAAGGATCTAGGGGATAATTTATAATAATAATCATCGTCACAAATTTGGAATGAGATAGAACGCTCATAAGATGACGTCAAACCTCACATTCAATAATTAAATAAAGTCGGATTGTCACGAGAATTGTCTCTATACAGGGTGTAAGGCAAACCAAACAGTACCTTATATTCCCAACTTTCCATGTCGTTAATATGATAACGAGGCTATATGAAAAAGGGAATAAAAACGGAACCTAAGAAATATTTAAAACACGGGTTTCTAAGCCGAAAAAAGTCATCAAAACGTACTAAAAATGCAAAACTCGTACAGAATAATTAAAACGTGTCTGTTTACAATATTCTTCGATTAAGATATAGTATATTTCTGTTGTCATGTCTAAAAAAATTTACGAAACTGTAAATGTGTAGTAATTCAGTTGAGTTAAAGAATATGTAAAAATATCAAAGGGATTTACTGTGCTAGTAGAATGTAATGTTCTAGAAGAAAAGGCACGAGAGAAAAATTTTGCAACATTGAGCATGTTGGA
This sequence comes from Parelbella ahira ahira, assembly GCA_018244795.1. Taxonomy (NCBI): domain Eukaryota; kingdom Metazoa; phylum Arthropoda; class Insecta; order Lepidoptera; family Hesperiidae; genus Parelbella; species Parelbella ahira. The sequence continues at coordinate 2,779 of DWME01003628.1, forward strand.
GCCGTAAACAGAGGGTCGTGAGGATATATAATTTAATTTGTGCAGAGCGTATTATTCTGTAACTTAAACGGAGGAAGTTTTTACATTTAAGTAATTAATTACACATCACATCACATGATCAGCCTATCTCAGTCCACGGAGCGCCATCGCGCCCTTTCCTCGGCTTGTCCTGTTTAATTACACCAGTGATATTTTGTTTAGTACTGATAGGTGCAACATGGTGTTGAAATTCATGTAACATGCATATATTTGGTTGGTTTAATGTATAACTTAAAATTTTCGATTATTGGTAATCAGTTTTCTTACGATAGACATTCAATCATTTTTCTTAATTGATCATAGGTTGAAAACTCAAATAAGTACCTATTTCAAAAAATAATTAATAATGCATTTCTTAACTAATAGTATTTTCGATTTAATTTAAATACCTAAATAAAATAAACAAAATATGTCGATTCTGTAGATTTTCGCCTTACTCTCCAGTTTAGGCAGAGAGTCAATCATACATGCGGGACAGATTTACATATGTCGCTACTTGTATATTATCATAAAAAGTATTAATTTACAACTAATTTTATGATGATTATTAGAATGGTAATTGGTAGGTATTCACATACAAATTTTTTGGAAAAATCGAAAGCTCGAGCAAAAATAATCAATGTTTTCATTAATATTTTTCTCCTTAAAACTTGAAAAACCGAAGACGGCGATAGTTCTGGCTTGTAAAAGATGATGTATATTACTAACACATGTTTGTTTCTTTTTTAATGTATCAAAAATACAATAAATATAACGAGATCTTCCTGTCCTTGGTCAACTTAAGGTTTAATGCCACTGCGTTTATTTTTGAAAAGCTGGTAACTAAGATGTTGATGCCACTAGTGTAGTAAAAGTACAATAAAATCCTTAATACAACGTAATAAAGTGGATGAATTTCAACGGGCAGCTTTTTTCAGGATACAGATAGGTGTGTTTGCGACTTGCGTATCGTTATTTGGAACACACAGGCATCATCAATGAGCATTTCTGTCATTGTTATATTTGTATAATTGTATTGTTACGGATTGTGAAACAGTTTGTCAGTCGTATTGTATAACTTTATCCTGGACAACACTACATTTCGTTAACAAATAAATATAATGCCCATAGTATATATTGTTTTTATATAACTTTTATAATTCCATTACATTAGATTCCCATATTCAGTCAGATACGAAATGTTAAAATTTCCGAATTTTGAAATACTTTCATAATATTAGAAACAAATTCTAAAGTAGGTATCTCTGAAGACGACAGTGTTCAATAAACTGGTTTTATTTGTAGTTTTATCCCGCTTATTGAAAAGGGTTAAATGAAAACAAATGTTTGATACAATATCTAAGAGTTTTTTTTATGAAATTCGAGTTAATACGAGCAATAAACTGATTGTTGGTGGTAGAAAGCACAGTGAGGTCATTTTACATTCCACTTGTTTATCATGAGTTGTTTATATTTGTTAAACAGAACAATCCGTGTTAGAATATTTTCTATTTGAGAAATGAGTACAAAGACTTTTTAATGGTTATCGAAGTTATCTAGTACTGTTTTCAGTTCTCTGAAGGGTCACTGCTTACGAACTAATTCTAAAAATATCTGACATTTTTCTTTTGTATTATCATATAAATATATAGAAGAATGATTATACTATTATAGTAATGATATAAACAATCTATTTTTAATCTCAAATAATTCAGAACGAAGGAATTCAAATTCATAAAATAAATTCTCTAAATATAGTTTTACAGTTGCGTAAAAGGAAACGTTATATTATGTAATAAAAGTTCTGTTCACGGCATTTTACGTTATTATCAATTATTTAATAATTTGATGTGTAGCGTTTTGTGTTAATTTTTTGTTTTAAATAATGGAGAAAAGGTAAGATTGTATTGTGAACTATTTATGTTCTTAGTTATTAAATATTTTCCCATTATATTTCATTGAACCAACTAAACTTTTGTTTTGGCGCGCGCGGCCATATTGACAGAACAGCTGTTCTGTGCGTACGTTCTGTTGTGACCTCTGGATGTTTTATCACCGAGTTGGGTAAAAATACGTGATGATTATGTTCAAAACAATGTCAATAAAGCATCATTTTATTGTAGAAAACTGTGTTATGTGAGAATTATTATGCGATGTGTTTATAACATATATATACACAATGGCTTGTGGATTACGAAGTTTCGAAGACTGTGATTTTTCTGAAGCGGAGAGAGAATTTCGTGGGAAATGGGGTAGATTTTCAGAATGGTTGCACTGTATTTGCGTGGTTACCTTTGATTTGGAGCTCGGGCAAGCGATGGAGAGTGTATATCCGCCTGGTGTGTCACTTACGGACCAAGAAAAATGCAATATTTGTTATTTAGCATTTCCGGACTCTAATTCGGGGTGCATGGGGGATACTCAGTTCCATGTAAGATTGCGCTCACGTGCTCCTCTCACGCGACAACAGTTAATATATAATGAAGATAGTGTTTCAACACTTCGTGCCGATTCGACGCACTACTGGGGCTTCGTGTACTTCCGACAGGTTAAAGAGCCTTCACTACCGCGAGGATACTTCCAAAAAAGCATTATTTTACTTACCCGCCTACCGTTTATTAACTTGTTCTACAAAGTTATTCAGTTGATCGCACCCAAACATTTCGAAGACGGTGAGAGTAGCCTAGAGGCAGCATGTCACGATATCAACAGGTGGCCGACATTGGACGCTGGTCAGAATGTAATGCTACCTGTAATGGGAACGGTTTTCCAGTCATATATACCCAATCTGCAGACAGGGAAAGTTTCAAGGTCAGACATTGCAAAACAAGTTACCTCTTCAAATGTACCTCATATTTTGGCTTCTATTCAAGACGTTAATGTATTTGATGCACTGGCCAGTGTTATATCTCATCTGCATTTACTATGGGAATTGGTCTTGACTGCTGAGCCCATTGTTGTCATGGCAAGTTCACCTACAGAATGCTCTGCTCTAGTTCAAGCACTGACATACTTAATCCAGCCGCTGCCTTATGCCGCTGAGTATAGGCCATACTTCACAATTCATGACAGTGAATTCAAGGAGTTCACTAGAAAGCAATATAATCCACCTTGTGTAATATTAGGTGTGACAAACCCATTCTTCACAAAAACATTACAACACTGGCCGCACACAATCAAGCTGGGTGATTCAAGTTCTATTAAAACAAAATTGAGAAAAGTTGGTAATCTGAAACTGTTAGACACAGCACCTGGCGTGTATACACAGTATAAAACATTTTTAGAGAAAGATAAAACAATAATCAAGAAATTGCACAATGGCATGAAAACTGATAGGCCATCAGAAGTTCAAACAGCTATGGTTAAAAGGCATTTATTAGAGTTGACACAGAGTTTTATGATTCCTCTAGAACGTTACATGGCTTCATTGATGCCATTACAAAAAAATATTTCTCCATTTAGATCGCCTCCTATTCCAAATCCATTTAACCCTGAAGATTTCTTTGCAACTTTGCAACAAGCAGGTCCTCACTTGACTACAGGGATCAAAGGTGATTGGATTGGTTTATACAGAAATTTCTTTAGAACTCCTAACTTCAGTGCCTGGTTTCACCAGAGGCATCGTAATTTAACCAATAAATTACACGCCTTACAGTTAGAAGCATTAGCAGAAAGTGATCTGAAAAAGTGGTCAATAGGTAAAAAAGAGGTTGAAATTGTTGATATGGTGCTTAAACTGCGTGAGGTTCTGAAGAGTGACCCACCTGTTGCTGATAATACTCGGACATTGTTAGCGAGGAGACTAGAAGATCTCAATTGTGTCCTGCCAGATGATATGAAATCTATTCTGAATGCAACCTTGTGACATACAGACTGCTGCACCTCGGAGCTGAGAGGTTGCAGCACAGACTGCAAAATTCAGTTAAAATATAATTGTAGGTCAATAGTTTGTACATAATAAACGGCCCATTCACAGCCATTTATAAAGTTATATTTTATTTTTTTATGAAAAGATCACTAAACCTTGCAATTGTTTCTATATGCCTAAATGTAACCAGTGTATTTTTTGTCTTATATTCCAAATTATTTTTATATATATCTGAAGATATTTAAGCCCATAACACCTAATATGCTTCCATATTTTATGAGAGACATTCAGACAAATAGTGTTTGGTTTTTACTAAATTTGATTCAATGTTTAAAAAAATTTCATATACCATCATGTGGATTGGAATTAGTTGCTGTGAGCTGTTTTAATCGCTATTATTATATAAATCTAATTATATTAATTCAACCGAAATAACAGATAGGTTCTTAATTCAAACTGTATTTTTTAATATAACACCTTTTAATATTTTATTTCTGGAATGACTTTTTTATCTGACTTTGGTAAAAAATTTGACCAACATTATTAAAACTTCCTAGATGTTATATTATGATGGGTTAACATCTAGTTATATTATTTACCTATTTAATTCTCTTGAAAGATATATTTGTTTTATTCTCATATATTTTATAATAATATGTGTGTATCATTTACATTAAGAGCCATAATATTTATGAGTAACTATCTATATATTATAATAAAAATGAAAATGAGAATGTATTTGTACTCTCACACTACAATATAACTATTTGATGTTATAATTAATATTCTTAATGGTCTTATCATTGAATCATTAAAATTGTTCCATTTTGATAAACGTTGCTGGGTAAACAACTTAAAGGACTAAGATACCATTTATTATTGTTTCATTTTTGTTGATTTGTTTTTGTGTACTTGCCATGCCACACCCAGTACTTTGATTAATTCATCAAGGTTTGGAATTTGGCTCAAACTAAAATTTATTGGCCAACTTCAGCTTTGATATTGAGAGTACTTCCATATTTATAGCCAGATTGAAACACATTACTTATAGGACACATTTTAATGATTTGATAAAACAGTTGTCTTGTGAGACTACAATTGCAAAGTGGATTGACTGAGAAACTACTAATATATTCTCTTATTAGGTGTACATAGGATAGTTTATATCAGCACTCTAAAGTACTAACATTCAGATTCAAGATCAGTTGTAAATTTGTTCATACACTGTGATGCTTATTTTTGTCAAATTGAGCATAAATAATCAGACTCTTTATACGTAAGTATATTTAGATCAACCTTTTTTGAAAATAGAAAAGACATGTTTTAGTATATAACATGGTTTCTAAAGAAATTTTCAACCTGACTACAAATCTGCAACTCATCTAGTATAAATTCTTTAGAGAAAGTTTAATTTTATTTTATTTTTTAATCCAGTGCTATTCCTGTTTCATTGCATAGTAGAGTTAAGTATCGTAAAAATTTCGAATGGTATAATTTAATATGTTGTCGAGTGAAAATTTTAGTTTTAAGAATCTCAATATGAAAAATAAAATAGTTAAAGCATGCTAAATGTATGCTTATATGTCCATCCGCTTCCAAATAATTATGTTTAAATGTAAAATCGTTAAGTACCTTTATAAATAAATAATTTATAAGATATGTATAATATAATATAACTCATTGATATGTGGGTTTATGATAACATGTTATCGTTTTTATGGCCCTTTATTAGCAAGTTTTAAAGTTATCTTTGACTTGTAGAATTAAAAAAAATTGGAGGTAATCATAATAAATTGGTGCCAAGATGTTCAATTTTCAAAATTATTGTTTTGAAAAAATTGACATGGTACTAAGAGTCACACTTGTAAGCCGATCTACAAGTAATATATAATGTCATTTTACTTAAAAAATATATTGCTATTATAATTTTAAATTTAAACAGAGCACTACTAGTACAGAGGATAAAGAATATTCGTTTTTAAATATATTCCACATGTAAATGACTAGAATTTTGATGCCAAAAAGTTTTGTGCATTTATCGTTATTTTTGAAATACAAACAAAAATAACTTGGAGGAGTTTCATTGAATTATATAATATTGAATTTTTTTTAAGTCTTGTTTACATTAGGATCATCTTAATTAGATGTTTTCTATTGAACAAAGTAATATTTACTTATTAAATTACATATTGGAGTCTACTTGCTTTGCCTTCCAGCCTATTTAAATATATGTTCATACGTGACTATGGTCATGCTTTAGTAGTGTCTTGGAATTAATGGAACATAACACGTCCGAAAATATAACGAATATCAAATTATTAGATAAGTATGTATAACTTTGTATTCTTTGAAAAGTATGAAGTTTTTAGTATACATTGTTGCAGAGGAGAAAAGTAAATCTATGTATGTGTGTGTTAAAGTACTAATTTAGTAAAAAAAATTCGTGTCTAAACTGTGTAAGCCGTTGTCCTTGATGAAGAGGTAGACAGTTACTTGTATTAGGTATGTCTTAGTTCAGAGCAATATTTGTAGACCTGTGACTGACCATAGACAAGATTTAAATATTACTTTGTATCTGATGTAGATACCAATTTGAATGAACATTACATGCAAATAAGCTTGGTAGGTATGGTATGTAAAACTGACTAACTATGTATGTTTTTATGTTTTTCAAGTCTGCAATTTGTTAAATAGAAATTGCTCAATGTATGTGACGTCAATTTACATGTAATATAAAAACCTCCACTACCTTGTAACATATCTCATCATATGAAGCTTGTTGAGTTCTTAGTAAGCAAATACTACATTATTGTGTAAATATACTGGACTTCACTACAAACCAATGTTTTACTGTTATAAATGTAAATGTGAACTGCAATTAAATAAATTTTAATTTTTCAAATAGAAATATTTTATTTTTAAACTTAGAGTAATTGTGCTAAATCTGCCTCAATATGGAACATATGACTGAGTGCAGAACAACCATAGTAGGCATGCACACTAATCTAAAAAGCATTAGGACATGGCATCAATAAGTCCTGAACACTTCACAGATCCTTTGGTGCTAATTGTATAACTAAAAATAACAGTCTATTTATTTACAAAATTTTAACAAGATAGGCGGGTAGTTGGATCACAGTCTGTTGTATCTGGTCTTGCTCCATATGTTGTCGTTATCTGTGACTAAGGTATATACTCCTGCAAGGACTAGGCCTGTAGCTGCACCAAGGCCCATTGAACGGAGACCAGCGGTGCTTTTGTATATCAAGCCAGTAGTAGCGGCTGCTATGAAGGTGTTTGCAGTGTCTTCTTGGTCCCGAATCCAGGTGACTCCAAGAGCAATACATGAATAGAATGATGCAATGATGCCCAAAGTGCAGCCAGTGGTTGTACCTAAAAATAAGAAAGATTTTTTCACCAATATGTTTATCATATAATTGTGTCTGGATATTACATATATAGTATCCACATTGTTTAATTATCGTCAAATAATAATGAATAAAAATTACATAGCAGTTTCTCTACAAAATTAATCTTTTATTAGTTGGTAAATCGTTTATCTCGAATGGCTTGGTGTGGGTATCTTCTTGCAATTTTAGCATATCATAGAGCAAATCGAAAGGACACTAAATCACACTGCTAATGCAGTTGTGGCAAAAATCTATGAATTTTCCCATAATAAGAAATAGGTTCTGTTAATCGAAAAGGAGCTTTTAAAAACAAGTTTGACAATGCTGATCAAGTATAGTCAATTAAAAATAAGGATAAAACATCTTATCTGAATAATTACATTATCTGTGACTAACAATAATTTCTGTTATTATTGACTCCTACCCAAAGGTTGTTTAGTAGAGATCTCTTAATAGCGATAAGACTGCCCTTTGTGTACCTTGAAAATTTTTACTGTCTCTGTAGTATTGTCTTGGTGTACAATAAAGAATATTTGTATTGTATTATAATATTAATAATCATATTTAAAAGATATCGGGTATAATATTGGTAGCACAGTGTGTTAATTTTATTATCTAGACAATAGTATCATTAATTTATTCTAATTGTAGGAAGAGGTTAACTTAATGCCTACTGGCATTTTCCACCAGTTACCTCCTTTTTACTGATTTTGTAAAGATTTCTATTTAAATATATATATGTATAGTATAATACATTGATTTTCAAGATGGTAAGGCAAATTCAAGGCAAGGTTAATTTATAAATGAAGAAAGACTTAACTGACCTTGCTTCATTACATAGTTGACAATTTGTGTTCTTCGAACCTTGCCCACCTGTCCTGCTAGGGTCGTTGCTCGCAATCCCTTATACAGTCCAGCCATTCCTCCTAAACCTGTTAATGTTAAAGATTGTGATTTATAATCTCACAAAATTGGGCATAGATTTGTAAATATTTGTTTTGTATGTGTTTGTAAGTATTTATTTGTAAGTATGATGTAATTAATGATTAATGACCGAGCAGCGTGGCACGCACTGGGGGAGGCCTATGTTCAGCAGTGGACAGCTATAGGCTGATGATGATGATGATTGGTGACAGTAGCCTTACCACCTATTGCACAGTTATATGAAAATGTAATATGAGATGGAAATGGCTGTCTACAAATACCTAACAAAGACATGTAATATGATAACTTTACTCAGCCGGACCTAATGACCACATTTAGCTTTTGACAGGATTACTATTGCATCTGTCGCCATTCTATGTTTCTTGTGTGCTTGTGCAATTTAAAGGGGGACAGCAACAAAATGTAAGATCTTACGATTTAAACTTATTATTGTCCCCGTCAATTTATTCATTTAATGTTAACTTATTACTTTATTTTTAATTTAATTTATTGTTGGAAAGGTGCTTCATTAATAATATTAATAACACAAATATTCAAACACTACAGAGAGCATAAATTGTGGTTAAATATAAATAAAAACTGATTCCGACATGTTGAGAGAATGGATGATGAAAGAATGACAAAGTATCATACTGATCACATAGATCAGATACTGGTTGACGAGGAAGTCAGAAATCTATGCATGAAGAAAGCGAAAAATGTAGAAGAAAAATGGCAGGTCTGTAAGGATATAGATGTGTGACACTTGGTGTTTTCTGCCTACTTCGTAAAGGGCCTGGCGTGATGACATAATAGTAACAATCAATTGTTTAAATTAATACTTACATAAACTTCACTCCATAAGTCACGTCACAAAAATGCTACTCTTATGTTTACATATTTTTATAGTCTGTGGTAATTTAGATAAACAAATAAACACTCATAAATCTAACGTATGTATAAAACATTTTAGTACGCGTAATATTTAAGTTAATGCGTAACTCTAATACCGTATGTTTAATGAGGATGTTTTAAGGTACATAGTAGGTACTGTAGACGAGTCGATCGTTTAGATCCCGCCATACCGTCTGCTGGGCTCGGCTTCCAGTTATTTTGTATCCAGTCGAACATAATTATACGGTCCAAAACATATTATGTAAGAAAATTCTAGCTGATTCATTATTTCAACGAACACGATCGGATTAAATTTAAACTGTGTTATAATTATTTGTGTATTATAATTATTACGTTATTTTATAAATTTTTTAATCACGATGAGTAGTACAAAAATATGAACAACAATATGGCGGCAACAATCAAATATCGCAAGAACAAAACAAAGCAACCCAGAAATATAAAATATGTGTTCTGATTGCCTTTTTCACATATTGCGATTTATGCAATTTCTTTTTTCTTTATTTTGACCTACGATAACATTACGATCGAAAATCTGCGCATGCGGTTATAGCCTAATATCAACGATCACACGATGTACACATGGCGCGAAGTTATAAGGAAATTCATGAAGCGGGTTAACTGAAAGTAAGAAGTAAATTGTTCCATATGACATTGTGTATCACTCTATTGTTCAGCCCTGCATCACGATAGCTATCGGCATTTCTTTCGATTACTTTCGATTTGCATCCCATTTAGGCACGGTACCGAATGAATATTGCCTATTTGCTGAACAATTGCCTCCATTGTGAACCAAGAGCATATCTAAAAAATAAAATAAAACAATAAACACAGCATTGAATAATAACTGTACAGCGGGCACGCCGTATCGGCGGGCCGCATCTCGCGGCGACTTCGTATCGCATTACACATAAAATATTTATTATTTATAGCGCATAATTAATAAAAACACACGGCAGTTACAAAAACAAGTAGCCTAACAGGAAGATATAATAACTCAATCGCGACTGGCTCGCTCGGCGAAATTTATTACCGTCAAGATTGGATCGCCGCGCGCGCATAATGTACAGTCTCGTACACGGTAGCTTAATGTCTTAACATGATACGTTATTCACAGCCTACCGCGCTTACGTGGAACTTGTTCTTTCGCCTTTCGACAAATTGCCTTCTTTGTTTTCTATTAGTGATACATTCGGTTCGATTTAAATCCTTATCACATTCGGCTACGCATTTCTACTCACGCTTTTGCGTTGACAATGTCGAACTGACAACCCTGGAGAGATGACTTTAGTTAACAATGTTGAAGTGACAACCCTAAAAGCGTGACATAATACAAAATTTGGGGCAGGTGACATGATTTTGAGAAGTTAATGGGGTTCAACTTTTTCAACAAACTTTACAGTGATGTACTTACTTACGTTTATTAACTCGGATTTTATTTCATCCAGACTAAAAGACATCCGAACGTAGACTATTTTGTTGGTTTATGTTCAAGGATACAGTAAACTATTTAGATATCCTCGATATACGTGGGACGTTTATCTAGCGAATAATTTCTAAGCTGCAAAATTACACGTCCATATGACACAAGAAAACTAGTTCTTCATAAATATGAAACAACAAAGGTCTTAGCCCGTATATTTTATCTGATTTTATTACCGCTAGAATATTTAGCACCTACCTTTTTAATATTCGCTTTGAAATATCTATGGACACGATGCACGAGCATTAAAATCTCAGTTTATAAACCGGAGAGCTCCTGCGATTAGGCGACATAAAGTTGCGTGGGTGGCGGGTGTAGGCAGGACTTTATAAAGTACGTATATAATTCCATACACGTTAATTCGTTGCGATCTCATTTTAAATAGGTACTTTTTGTTCCATATAATTTCTTTTTATTATTATTAATAAATCGATTAAATTAACGGTTGAATGTTTATTTTTAAGCTTCACAAAATTTTTGGTCGTTTGAAGCGGATTGCTGGAGTATGGGGTATGGGGTATGCTGGGTATGGGGTATTCTGCGTCTGGGTGTGAAGTGGAAGAATATATTTAGAAATGTTTTTACGTAATTTATAAAATGGTTGACCCTTATAACACAAGCTGTGTCAAATTTTCAATCACATGTATGTCACCTGTATCTATCTACATGATTTTATTCCACAATATTATTAAGGTATTATTATTAAACAAGTCACAAATTATTTTTTCTTTTATACGTGATAGTATGCACAAAACTTAACGTCAAAAATTGAACAGCATTTATCATAGGCTGGGGAACGCCATGCAGGTGAGAGAGGGTGACGCGAGTGTAGCGAGGACTTTACAAACCCCGGGGATATAAGACAATGTGACACCCGGAGCATTAATTTCACGTGGAAATTAGTCTGCCAGATAAATCAGTGAGTGTAAAGATTCACATAAATACTATAATACTTTCAAACGTGAAGAAAAACGTAACATGACGACTGTAATTCCCGAAGGGGTAGGCAGGGAAGTGTAATGCTTTCTATTTCTTTTGAATTGTGTTATTGGTCAAATACAGAATAACGGAGTAGTCAGATATCACCTATAGGTATTTAAAATATTCAGAAATGTTCTTAGGATTTTTTTATGACATATCACCAAAAACTTATCCGTTTTTTTTAACGGAAAATTAATCAAACACACCTAGTACGATTCATCCGTGTCGTGGGAACTATGTTTCATGAGACTGGTACACCCAAATCGCTCTAATGGTGCAAATTAGCCGGAATGATGTATCAGTTTTAGTCAAAGATATCCAATTGCCCGATGAAAAGCTTTCAATACCTCGTTGGGTAACCAATCGTGTAATCAGAGATTGTTAGCAGGTGTCGGTAGAATTAGTGTTAGGTAAGTAATTAAATAAGAATGATAGGAAAATATCATTAAATATGAATTACTGTCCAAGGTGTGTTCTCAATTTAAAGGTGTTAAGAAAAGGTGATATAATTGGTAAGTAATTTGTTTGTGAAAAAGCAAATTAAATAATTAATTTTTATTAGATATTATTTTGTGAATATATGAAGGGAGTGGTAAATTTAGGAGAAGCACGTTACGTGTTTAAGAATCGGCATTCGGTGCTCTCTGCCTACCCCGTAATGAACAATATAAAAACGATATAACGTTGTAAAAATTAAATGCAATGCATGTATTTTGTATAGTCTTACAGACACAGATCGATATATATTCTCAGTTGTAATGTTTTTCTTAAACTGCTACCAAATCAATACACTGCGTCAACTTCCAAGATCCGGCCAAAAATCAAGTGGTCTTCTGTTTTTTGTCTTTTTATATAGTCATAGTTTAAGCACAATTTTATTTCTTAGTAGAGTACAATATTATTTTATGTCATACATGCCACAAATTTAATGCATAATCGAAATCGCTCTATCCTTAACATTTTTTATTTATCAATATAAACCACAATTTTCTACCCAATATCTCATGACACAATGCCTTACAATTACTCGTTAATCTAACCACACCACTGTTTATCTTAATTTAACTTAATTTTTTTCATTTGTTCTTATGTAAGACAATGATAATATATCTCGTTGTTTTTTATAACCCGAACACCCAATGGTAATAATGGATTTATTTTCGTCTACCCTCAACTTCGCAGATTACCTTTAGACTATATAGAACAATATAAAGTACCTTTCTAGAGTCTAAAGCATAACACACACACACATCATCAGCCTATCTCAGTCCACTGCTGGACATAGGCCTGCCCCAATCAGCGCCATCGCGCCCTGCCCTCGGATTGTCGCATCCAGCATCTGTCTGCAGCCTTTAAAGTTTGTCAGCCTGTCTAAAACATATTTCATTAAAACATGCATTTCCCGGTCTAATGGTCAACATAAGTCATAGACGATATCAAGCAAGATTGTAGTCTTATTGAACTTGGCTTTAAGATTTCATAATAAGGTGAATGATTACTATTACTTCCACGATATGGTTCCAGTCTCACTAGGATTTTTTCTATTAATATTATTACACTGGATACCTTATGGGATAGACAGAGCCCGCCTAATGCCTATTATCTCTATCCTGATAGACCTGCCGTTCTTCTTCTATAAGATTGACTATAGTGTACTTATTAAGGTGAAACAATCACCATCGGTCTCACAGTTCCACTCGTTTGAATTATATTACGCGTTTAAGCCAAGATCTCGCCAGTTTAAATAAAAGCCATCTTCAATATCTCGTCCGACCGTAACGAGGTCGCGGCCCGCGTGATTATTTTAAACGTGACATAAATTATACTTACTTGCGACTTGGTACTTGCGAGGTAAATACGGTAGCTGTTACATAAATCTCTCGCACTCGACGCCCCCGCACGCTCTCGCTGCGAAATATCCCTTGGATGGTCAGGGTTGGTGGCCACGGAATGGTGAAATCGCAGGATTTGAATTTCGTAGATGACCAGTATTAAATACAAAGTGTCTAAAAATGATCATTATATTAATATGTGAGTTGGCTAGACAGAAATTATAAAACATTGGGTGGGTCGTATGGGTTCTTGAGAACCTTATGTCTTTTCCGCTCGAGGTAGGCATACATATCCATTTGATATTGCAGTACAATAATTTAAAGATATGGATATTATATCGATTTACCCATAAATCGCAAATAGTCATATATAAGTATCTTGGATATAACCGGGCACAAATGCAGACTCTGAGCCGCTACTAGAAATTTCTTCTATCAAATCTAAGTGAGAAAAATCCTATAGTACCCGACCCGGGTTTGGAACTCAAGACTTCTCCATCAGCAGTCAATGTTATTATTATTAGTTATGGACACATTCTTTGTCACATACAAAAGGGCTGCGGAAATCGAAATATGTAAATGAAATTTGCCGAGTAAGGCAGTACCGTCCACATCGGATTTAATAATTTTTTCAGGGCTTGTCTTGCGTAGTTCGGTCTTACAATATCGTGTTGCGGAATAATGTCTTTTTTGCAAACAGTCGTTGGACACTTTTCAGTATAATATTGATTTATTTTATCTAACCGGGCCGCCGTAAGGGTCTGCCTTACAGTTTATCCAGTTTTCAGCACTTTAAACGACTATGCTAACACAAAAAGCGGTAGAGTTTGATTAGCAGCTCTTCATAGCGAATGATTAGGAGAGATACTTCTGATTTTGGATTGTTCTAGTGGACGCTTTTTAATTTTCACTAATTACTCGATCAATGAACCCGTGCGCATTGTACTTCCGGGCCTAAAACGTTACTTCGTTCTACCACTAATTCTTCAAATTTTTGTCTACTTGTAGAGTTAACATAAAAATAACATACACTTGGTTATAACCCCTAACTTTTTTAGAATTATTTGAATTTGGCATGATAGTGATTTTTTATGTTATTTTTTGTCCTTCTATGTACCTTTTTCTTGGGCATCTATTTCTAATTCTTCATACGTATAGACACGTTTTGTTCCAATATGTTTAGTATTATGTATAAATTATCCTGTTATGTTTAGATCTAATTTAAATTTTATTTCTTCGTGATCTTTTTGTTCTCTTTCTATATTTTTAATCGCAAGAAGAAAATGCTTTAAACTTTAAAGTAGCCAAACATACACAATTGGTTTGGTCTATACTTTTTGCCAAACTCCATATTATGTGGTTCAAACAACAATGAGTTTTTTAATCTATCTGTTGATATATATGCTGTGCCACTGTTGACATTTGGTTAAAGAGTGTATTGATAATTAGAAAAAAATGAGATTTGATTATTTACACGTAAATAAAACATTAAAATCCCTTGCCATTAGGTACTGTGAAGAACACCATTGAATTGATAAAGGATAACAAATAATAAACATGTCCAAAAACGTCATTACTTGCCTATTTCCTATCCA
>DWME01003629.1:0-17803 GCA_018244795.1 Parelbella ahira ahira
TAACCCTCTCAATATGAGAGGAGACCCATATTCCAACAGTGGAATGACTATGGGTCGATTATTATTATTATTATTATATTGATCAATAACGTCAATCTCGGGTAAAATTGCTGGAAAAGGTCAATATCTGACCTATTTGTTTAAAATAGGTGTCTTGATCTCCCTTGCCATCCGCATCATTGACATTCGTAATATGTCGATGTCTTGCCCCTTCCATCTGATACTTTTTACATGTGATCCATCAGAGCAAATATTCACCATAATTTTATTATCATTGTCAACCTGTTTAGAGACTAGACTGCCTTGTTGGTCAAGCGGTTGCAAGCGCGACTGCCGATCGGAAGGTCCTGGGTTCAAATCCCGGATTGGGTGCTACTGGATATTTCTAATTTATAATTTCTAGTAGTAACTCGGAGTGTGCAATTGTGCCCGGTGTATGGCAATAGGCTCACCACCTATTCCATGGGATTTATACGTAACTGGTGAGACGTGGGAGTGTACTACACTCCTCTGCCTACCCCTTCGGGGATTACAGGCGTGATGTTACGTTACGTCAACCTGTTTAGGTTCAGTGCTAGACATAATCCTTCCATGAGGTATTTTTAGCCATAATCCGGTAAACGGGTTGATGATCGCGGAGCACGTTTTCTCGTATCCGTCCTAAGCTATTACTCGTCGACAGTCAGCCATTTAGCCGTGCCTAGGCACATTGCGCCATTCAGCAATTTACCAGAAATATTACAAAATTTTAAATTTTATCAGTAATCCAAACACTACATTCATGTCGGCCAAAATGTCGAAAATATTTATCGTGGACGATAACTTTTCTAAATTGATTCATATTGCACGACAAGGTTAATAATAAATAAGAATGTAATGTACCTATATTTTGTTTTTGATTAAATTTATTATATTGCTTCATTCATTACGTATACTTATATTGTTTTTAAAACCAATTTTGGTTCGTTTCGTACATTGTCTCTGTCATTTTCACAAATTATATTGACAGTATGGTGACAGTGTCGATTGACACAACTTGATTGACTGAGCACGTTCAAAAATTAGTTTTCATATTTTATAAATTAAATTATAGTACACTAAATATTTTCAATTATCAATTACAATTTATTGTTTCAGATTTTTTTTATCTTGGTCATCATATATATAAATGTATATATTATTATTACGACATATTAAAAGAAAAAAACTTTAAGTTAATTATTTTGTAACAGATATCATTTTTGAACGAGGTTGTGTGAAATTACATTGTTTTTTTATATTATTTTTGGATGTTATCTATTAATATTCGTGATAAGATTACAGGACTTGTTTGCCGGTCGATCATATTCTAGAGGCGCTTTTAATTAGACAATTTTGCAAAGATGAATTTTGCAGGGAAAGTGGTTATTGTAACTGGTGCAAGTTCGGGAATTGGTGCTGCTACTGCTGTATTTTTATCAAAATTAGGCGCTAAACTATCCTTGACTGGCAGGAATGTGGATAATCTGGAGAAGGTTAATAAGGACTGTGAGAAATCCACATCGACGTTCGTCGTAGCGGCGGATTTGACTAAGGAGAGTGATATTGAGAAAATTGTGAAGAACACTGTTGATCACTATGGACAAATAGATGTTCTGATCAACAATGCTGGCATAATCGAGACTGGAACAATCGAGAACACTTCACTAGCTCAATACGATCGTCTCATGAACACTAATGTTCGCTCAATTTACTATCTAACAATGTTAGCTGTTCCACATATTCTTAAAACTAAAGGTAACATTGTCAATGTCTCAAGTGTAAACGGTATCCGATCATTCCCTGGTGTCCTCGCTTACAATGTATCCAAGGCATCAGTTGATCAGTTTACCAGATGTGTGGCTTTAGAATTAGCTCCTAAAGGTGTCAGAGTGAATTGTGTAAATCCAGGGGTTATTCTAACAGAGCTGCAAAAGCGTGGTGGTATGAACGAGGAGCAGTATGCTGCGTTTTTAGCTAGAACAAAGGACACTCATGCTTTGGGACGGCCAGGTAAACCTGATGAGGTGGCTGCTACGATTGCTTTCTTAGCAAGTGACTTAGCCACCAACATTACTGGAGCCAGTATTCCTGTAGATGGTGGTCGTCATGCCATGTGTCCTCGTTAAAGAATAAAAAGGTGTGTTTTTGTCATAAAAAAATTATATTTTTAAAGAGCCATGCTAAATGTTTTTCAATTTGGTTAGAGTCAAGTGTCTTAATCCTGTACAAATGTAATTAGTATGTAAGTGGAACAGCTCAGAGATTACTTTATATTTTTGTGCATTTACAATTGTTATATTTTTTGCTTAATAAATGATTTTTAATTGTAATTATCTGTTTTATTTTGGTTAAGTAATGAAAATAACTAAGAATAAAATAGAAGAAAAAATAAGTGAAGTTTTAGCATACATGTGATTCTGCAAATCATTTATTGCACTCCATTGAATTATTAATTAATATACATATTGACTGAATATCTACAGTATTCTAGAAATTGGTTTTGATAACCAAGAAAATATGTCCATGTTCTTCACTTGCTGTAGTAATTCCCTTGTTTTATTTCAAATTTTAATGTTCTATATTTTTTTTAATATTCTGTTAAATTGTGACATTGACACAAAAAATGTTTTAGTATGAAATCAGCCAGTGCAACAACAGTTATAATTTACATACAGACATATAGCTTGAATGTACCATAGTTACAATTAATGTACCATTGCTTGTTTTTATTGTGTTATAGCAACTTAATTAATTTCACTACTTTCACAATATGAATATCGTGTGTGAATTATTAAAAAGTTATGACAGTCATATTATGTCCTAGAAATATAGTGATTCCGCTTGGCATTCAATGTTATAAAAATGTAATTATAAAGTTAGGGTAATATTAATAAATAGCAACTTGATATTTCAAATTATTTTATCCCTGTGGAGCAAAAACATATTACCATCACTAATTTAGTCAACTTATATTAAAACTTAATAACGATTATCACAATTACCTGTTCATCAGTACTATTGTTAGCTTACATTATATATAAACAACAAATGAACTTTACATTTTGGTAACATTTATGAAATTGCAATCGAGCAAAATCATAGAATAGTACAAAATTTCTTAGACAAAATTTAATTTGTTATATCTAAATAATTTATTTCAGTTTTGAACTGTCTAGGTGAAAATATTTGAAAGTTCATAAGTTTATTAATACATAGGTGTTATGAGTAGATTTTAAATCTTACCGAGACTTAGATGTTTAGCCCTTGGTTAAACTCTTCCCTATAATCTTGATTTTTTTATCGCAATTGTATTGAAACAACTGACAATATTTAAAAAAGAGAGTAGTCGTTCAATGGGCAATATTAATTATTAGTGTCGTATGCGGCTTGCGAATAACATAATTACGTATTTAAGATAAAATTTCTTACATATGCGATAGAGGATTTTGCTGATAGGTCGTTTCAATCACCAGTACTTATTGCACATGCACAATACTGGGCCACAAATAATAAATTTGTAGGCATAATTAATATAGCAAGATTTCTGGGTATGAAGTAAATTGTACCTTTACGACACATTTTTGTTGTAGGTAGCGAGATTTATCTATCGTCTAACGTATTTGTGATAATTATAGAAATATGGAGTCTAAAACTATTCTGTATTACAAACTCAAACTATTCATCTATTTATAAGAAATACTGTAGTTCATATTTAATAAAAGGGTTCCGATAATAACAAAAAACTTAGGGCAAACGTCCTATTTGGCATCAATTAAATAACATATCTGGTAACTATTTAGTAAGTAAAGGGACTCTTAGTGATTCTTTTTATTATGGACAATATTAATTGTAATGAGAGAAGTTGTATGTATGAATTTAAAAGAAAAACCGCTATATACCTAGTTTTTGCTGTAAAAAGGTCCCACTAAGAACTAAAGAATAATTACCCATAACAATATTCTTTAGTCTATTAAAAAGTGCTATGGCGTCAGCAATAGATCGGCCGGTACTGCGGCAAACAGTTTCTTGGCTTCGTTGACGCATGCTTTAATTATGGTTGTAAAGGCTGTTGGCGCGATATCTCGTATCACTGGCTCCCAATTCTCATTGATCACTCTGTGAATGGTTTCCCCTGGAAGCATGTAATTTTAATAAGTTAATATTTTTGATCTTCATATTTTTTTCGTTAATTTAATTAATATGCTGGAATGCTTTATGCTTCTCAAACTTTTGGCTGCACGAATCCCTGTAAAAGTTTTCAGATGACAGCGAACCCCTGTAAGACCTTACAGGTGGCAGTCAACTTTATAACTAATTAAATTGAATGTTGAAGAAAACAAGTTTTTTTTTCAATAAAAGGTAACAGATACAGTGCCAAAAGAAATATCTTTTTAATATTAATGTGATGAGTGAGCTTGTGTCTCGTCGCAAATTGATTCAATTTTAGGAGTAATTTTTCACAATTTTAACCTTAATTCTGACTCCACCAACCATCGTTACGTAAATCTTGTAGCGAACCCCCCGTCGAATGGCGAACCCCTTCGCATAACCAACTTTGAGAAACCCTGATCGGGTTGATACACATGTTTTTGATTATGTTACATTATGTATGTAGATTGATGAGCTGATATGATCACAATAGATTATGATGATTGATGCTTCTAAAACATAGGTAAGTATTAAGTGCCTACCTAGTAATATATTTTTCGGTGTGAAAAAATTTACACACGAAACAGATTGACGTAATATGGAACTAATGTTGTTCAGGCGATAGTGTCTATGGATTGCAAGAAGCATAAAAAAGTTGGATTCATTCGTCCATAAAATGCTTCGTGTCGTCCGTTCGTTGCCTACAATCGCACTGTACTTATAAACCAGCTTCCTGCACGTTTCGACAACATATCGTTTATACATAGTTATTGCAACCTTCTCGATATTAATGCACATTGCTAGAGGCTAGATGCAATGCTTGTTGCCTTACAATATAATTACGATATTCGATGGCGTTGCTTTATAATTAGCAACGAATGAAAGTACCTATGTAATCAATGAACTGAAAACGATTACACATGTACAAAATACATAAGTTAAATATTAAAATGAACGGTTAAATGAAACACCCCGACAATGGTAATGGTTAGTGCCTTAGTGTTAAGGGTTAGAATATTTTTATAATACAGGTGTGGTTCCTTTTAGACGATTTTTCGTATAAGAACAGATAATACATATAAAAAGCAGTCAAATGTAGGATAGAGTTAGTAGAAAAATATATGAGCATTACTTCCGATTAAGCCCACACATTATGTAATAGGTACTTAATCACCGTTCAGGCGGTCAAAAGTTCAGCAGCTGGGATGGCGCCGAAAAACTTTTGGACTTCTTCCACGCATTTGTGGATGATTTGGTCGATAGCCGGCGGAGCGATCTCTTGCATGATAATACTCCAATTTTCGTTAAGGAATTTACCTGTTGTGTCAGCTGAAATAGACCAATTGTGTTGGTGTTATGGTGATGTGATTTTATTTATGGTTGGTTTATATTCTGTTTCTCAGCTTGTAAAGGACTGATAAACCTAACAGCCTTATAGTTTTGTTCATTTCATAATTAATGTTGAAATATGGCGAGTACTGTATTCAGAACATGTTTCAGTAAGTGGTGTCAAGAAAGTAAAAGTTGTTACCCTGCTAAAAGTATATCGCAATTTCTATTAGAAAACAGGTTCTACATTTTCAATGAAAGTGGTAATACATAAATATATTAATTATTATTTATAGACAAGTATAATGTGAGCAATGAAAAAAAACAAATAATACAATCTATTATTTTCGAGCCATTTGAAAAAATCTGTTAAGTTGAACTGGCCAAAAGAAAGATCTGATTGAAAAAAAGACATGTAGCATGTATTGCGGTTTAGAAGAATTCAGAACTCGTTGTTATTAACGACATTTTATAACTAGGTATAGGTATATAAACCTGTCGAATAATGTAATAATATTTGTTTTATCAAAGTGTATATGTGTATGGTAAGTAATTTATTTAATGTTATGACGCAATGAGTAATTCTTACCTAATTCCTTGTTGCCTCCAAACAGGTTGTTGAATTTAAATTGAGCGCGATCCATTTTGTAGCTATCCTTGTGGTCGGTGATTTGCCAGTGTCCATCAACCGTTTTGAAGTCATATTTAATGATGATGTTCAAGTTGGCTAAAATTATAAACCAATAATTATTAATTCAGATGTCATACACAATCTTGAAGTAGCGGACCTTAATTTAAACGCGAGTCTATTGCTAAATACAAAATTAAAATTATTATATCACTGCTTTTATATGTTTAGGGCACATGAAAAAATGTTGTTGAATGCGGTCCCATTTAGTGTTTGACAAACATTGACCTAAGCAGACTTTTAGAACATAGGAGGGTATAAAACATTACATACAAGTTAAGTGAATGCCTATTTGTACTGATTGTATGTACAGTGTCGAATTTACACATAGAATTAAAAAGGTGGCGTCAAAAATAAAAAAAAATAAAACAAATGCCACATAGTATTTGTTGTGTTTGTCGATGTCAATTTAAATGAGTAAGTACGCACGGAACTACGAGGATTTATATTTAATTATGAAAATATATACTTACTGATTTTAATTTTTGTCTGACCATTGCCTTTGATTGGAAGAATAAGCACCTGTCCATCCATATCGTAGTGCGCCTTCAGAGTAACATTTGCGGTGAAGTCAAGCGTCGCCTTTCCTTTATCCGTATCGATTCTAGAAACAAATGTTATGTAGGAAGGGTGAAAAATATTTTATTAGTTTTTTAGTAAAATGTTGCCATTGATAATGTTAAATTATTATAAATGTTCTGTATAGGATTTTAGAAGCTGCATGTTGTTTTTTTTTTTACTTTAAATATTTTGTTTATTTCTATATAGATGTATTTTAAATCCAATTGAATTAACGGACATTGAGAAACGTTATGTTTAATGATTAGAATGTTTAAGCAAGATCTACTAGCATTTATAAATATTTACTGACTTGTAAGAATTGAGCTTGAAGTTTCCTAGTCCGGTTACAACAGTATCAGTGAAAATTATCTTCAGCGCTGGGTTATTGACTACCACTTTTCCCAGGCTTATAGGATCCAAAGGTGCGATACCCAGCTCTGGTATCCCCTTGGCGAACGTGGGTCCAGCAAGGGCTATGGCATTCTCCACGCAACTGTTTAGGTTTGGGTTTGATGCAGAACAGGCTTTGATGAAGGTAGCTGAAAATAAAATGTATCTAATAAACAAATATCGAATAAATAAATATCGAAACGTCTTGTGTTCTTGCTAATAATTCCTACAGTTCTAAATATGGTAGAAATTATTTTGCAATAACTCTTGACATGGTTCTTCACTGGTCTCTTGGACTTATTGTGTTCATTTCTGGCCGCTGAGTCAAATATTGGTGTATTAGCATGACTGCTTGAGAGTGGATGAAAAATTACGTATATACATATAGGTAAAGGAATGACTATGGGTCGATTATTATAATAGTGGGTGGCAGTGGTTGGATGCGAAAAGCAGAAGATCGAGCTCAGTGGTGTGCCATTGGAGAGGCCTATGCCCAGCAGTGGACGGGAATACGCTGATAATGATGATGATGATGAATAGTACCCGACCCGGGATTTGAACACAGGACCTCCCGATCGGCAGTTACGCCTGCAACCACTCGACAAACGAGGCAGTCGCTACGGCTATAAAGATAATAACAATTATTTTTATTACTGTGTGTATAGTGTATAAAAGAAAATAATGATGGTCATTATTGTACTTAATTGAATTCACAGATATATAAATATTTATTGCTTTATATTTCGCTCGGAATTAATACATTCAATTTTTGACATGGTAGGTATAATGTGCGTGATTATTTCATAGAGCCTTATTAGTATATTTATTTATTTTACATTTTGACTGTATCGTCAGTAAGTTGCCTTCGCGACTGCCGATTAAGAGATTCTAGGTACGATCCCCGGGTCAAATAATTTCGGGTCTTACTAACTAAATATTCCTGGTTACTACTACAAGTTTTGAGCTACTGCTGGGAGCCAACATTTTTCACCCGATGTAAGGCAATAAGCTCACTTTATTATATAGGACGTATAACATTACTGGTAAAAAATGCAAAATTAACTCCTCAGCCTACTTCTTACAGGAAATAAAAGCGTGTTTACATTATATCAAGTATTTTTTTCATATCATGCCTCAGTGCTGAGCACGTGTTTGTTCTCGATGTTACACTAAACTGGAACGAACATACTGCACCACGTTGTTCTAGTGTAAATGAATGGACTGCAAGTCGTTGAGTGAAAAATAAAAGATCTCATCGAAGTGAAATGTTTCAAGGCTGTTCGTGTTCGTATAACTCGAGTGAGGCAAACGCGGCCTCGTCTTTGACACGGATAAGCACGTTAGTATGATGGAACAAAGTGAAGGAAAGAAACATACTTATACTTAGTTCAGGAACTAGAAAATTATGTGCAAGTAAAAACAACCCTATCATTAGCATCAGCACCGCTGCTGGACATGGGTGCCTTCTAAGGGTTTATTTTTAATAATTCCCATGTCGGGCTTGTGTTTTGGGTATCGTACAGCACGGCTTCTAGCACCGCCTATGGGCTGCCTGTCGGCGGCCATTTTAAACTCAAATTAAAAAAAGAAATTAAACCTACTCCACAATGCACAGAAAGGGAGTGTTTCACTTTATACTTAAATAATTCTTATATGAGAAAACGTTGTGCATTATTATTTTATTATTACCTCAAACGGTACAGCGTCAGAAGTAGCGTCAGGCAAAACCTGTTATGTGGCTCACAGCCCGTTAAACCCTATTAACGTTATGACTTCTCACGTGCGGCACACGTGTAGTGCCAGAGGCTATGTATGGTACAGAGCAGCTTAATAAAACAGAAGTAAAACAAAGAGTAAAACTAAAATAAGTGAAATGCTGTGTAAGCGGAAACTTCACGATAAACGCATACAGGCTCATAAGCCTGACACGTAAACTTGCAAAATGACGAAATATTTATACAGTTACGCTTCCACGGTGATGTAACTTGAGAGTCTTAAGTTTGCTGGGTTCCTATGGCCTGTTCTTATAGCAAATATAACTTCTTATAGCTTATAGCGAATCTTGTTCTATCTACATACCTATGTGTAATTTCGGTGGACTTCCACATTATTCAAAGGTGGCCCCTAACTTAATTGAATGTACCTACAGTAAAACTAATATTGACTAGAGGTAGACATCAGTAGGTAGATATTGTAAATGTAGGACACGGTAGGTATTATATTATAAGCGTGTTTATATTTATTACTGTAAAAATAGCAGTTTTAATGTGTTGAAATTAATAAAAAAAATACATTTTATACTCAGTAATTGAAGTAGGTATAAAGTGGTTCAAAGTCAATGGCGAATAATAGCGCTTATTTATCAACGCTTTCTTCACAAGAAATGATAATCGAAAAACTTGTACCGCTTCTTGCAACTTTTCAGTTTATTTTATACTTAAATGAGTAAAAATTACAAAATATGGTTTCCCATAAACATTTATGTCATGGGAAGACACCTCTATTTTTCAATGTTACCAGAGCCCGCAGCGACTAAACCGGTTAATGAATTTAGTTCTTTTAATAATTTTTTTATTACATCTTCATTCATCTTCATTTTATTTTAGGTGTCTGTAGTAAACGAGTATTCGACACGATGTACAGATGACCTGTTACAGCTGACTTATTAAAGAGAAATGTGGAGTACAAATTAAAGCTGTTGAAAGGTACGTAATCTGTACGTAAATTTATACATTTACGTACCGATAAATGTATAAATACATTTTTCCCCTGTGTGAATTACATAAAATTCATTGTCAAGGTTAAGAAGGCACAAATCTTCAGTAATTAATGAGTTTTATCGTAGATTTAAGAAATTTGCTAATTAAATACTTATACCGAGTAACATTAATCTTGAAACATTTGACGGTTTATGAAGACGCATATATTGCGTAGGTACCTACATAATATAATTTTATAACTATTTTAATAGATGTTTGTTTATGTCTATTCGGGGACCACGGAATGAAAAAATGTGACAAAAGTTCTTATTCAAAACCCTTACTATAACTGTACTTGAATAATTACAGGTACCTACATATTTTTTTTATTAATATGTTAAGCATAGTTAGCCATTTTAGTTAATTACTTTCCTAATGACTTTAAGAGTACTAAGAAAGAAATCGTACGTATTTCTGAAAAGCTAATGCTTTTCGGCAAATGGTTTTAGGGAAATATTTATGAAAAAATTGAAATTGTATTTCATTTTAAGCATCCCTTTGTCGCTTATTTATGAATTGTATACTAGTAATATTTTATGAAACACACGTGAACGTTTACATAGGTACTCAATGACTGCATGTTTGTTTACCATGCATATGTACATAATATGAATTTTACGACACTATGTTCGTGGAGGAATAAATAAAACAGGCTTTTCCGAGCCCAACACAGAGACGGAATAATAGAGTCCGCTTGTAAACAAATTTAAATATTTGAAGTTGTCCGTGGGCACGTCGATGACGAAACCTTGTTTACTATGACTGCAATCATTTAGATACATACTCCTGGGCACGGATCTGAAATCATGATACAAGGATTTTTGTTCTCCCCAACGCTTAAAACACAATTACGGTGTAAATATGCGGTGGAAAAATTTGATTATCACCGAATCATCATTTAGAAGACGTTATTTTGCTTTCATTCACTATATCAAATCATTTTTAGGCTTATTTAAAAGGTGAAATCGAACCATCACAGTATATTCCGTTCCCGCCCTTTTAGTTTTTGACAGACATTCTCGAGGTTTTATTTAGGTATATGTAATGCGTTGTATAGCATTAATATTCATTTGTAATTACATATATCGAAATAAATTAAATTATAAAGCACTGTCGTTGTACGTGCATCACTCGAGAACAACTGGGTAGATTTCGATTTTTTTTAGTTTTACTATATAGGTATGTAGACACTTGGTCCTTCTCTCAACAGCATATGATATCTTAATTTAATGTAATATTTTTAAAGTTCAAAAAAACTACAAGTTCTTAATTTTTTAAGATTAGAAAAGTATATTTTTAGCTACAATATTCTTTATATTTACTTCTTTAAACATCAAATATATTGTTACCTAATGTCATAAACAACGCAGACGGAGTCGCAGGTGTCGGCGAGTAAATTTTGATACAGCTATGCACAATATGCATAACGCATAAACACAAATGTTTTTGCAAGAATTAGACGCAGTTCGTCCACTGACACTCGATGGCAAAAACAGATGTGATCGCAATTTGTAACGATAATGATTTTTTTTGTATTTTACACGAATATTACTATACACATATAAATTTATATTTATTACCAACACTCTTGTCTATGAGGAAAATATGAATAATGTCCACAATTAATCTGTCATCTCCCATTTCACTCTTTTTGCGGTGATTAAAAAAAACAATAGGTATTGTGAGTAGCTTGTGCACGTGTCCTGGCATTCAAGCTTTGTACCTATCTCGAAAAAAAATTTCAAGGTGGTTGCTTATGTTGTTGTGATGTGAATATACCTACTTAATATGTACAAATATTATTTTAACCGCGAATCTAAGGTCCTATCCCAAGTTATCAAAGTTATTGTGGTTGATGACGTCATCAACCGGTCATTGGGTAATTATTAAACTTAGTTTGATGAAACTGTCAAGATGTAAATCATTTCGGCCTTACTGGTTCTTTTTGCTAATGGGCAACAGACGAAATGATGGACGTGTAATACTTTCGGCGTACCACGAATTTCACAATGAGATAAATTTTTATCTTGTCTTAGATAATCTAATACAAGAATATTATACATAGTTCATAATAAACAGGTTTTTTTACAGAAAAACAAATTTTATGTAGTCAAATACATAAGTTGCAAACGTTGCATAGAATATGAATAGTGATAAACGTATTGAAGTGAAAAAACTATTGACGTATACGTATTATACAGTTGATAGGTGAACTCGAAACTTAATGGCGATACTTCACGTTGGGCGCAAAGGGCGCACGGCTGACATTGACACGCCTTACCTAATATTACCTAACAGATCTACGGTGGCCTTGCCCTATACTGTAGGCATGTCTTTACAAACACCGAATAAATTGACAAAATATCACGTGAAAGATGGTTATAATTTTCGCATGCCGACCCTGGCCTATACGTTCGATACTTTCCTTATGATTTTTGTAACTTTAAATTCGATATGAAACACAAATATAAACGTTGCGCATCTCATTCTTACCGCGTGATATTGAGTACATTGTATGAGGAAAATACGAAATGAACTATATGGTTATATAAACATCAAACACAATTCAATACTTAAAGCTTAATAAATGTACTGCTTTTATTATATATCTCTAAAAGAAAATAGAGTTACAGCATAAAATAATGTAATAATAATATGTTATGACAATGAATGACACGTTCAACCATGTGATCCGAAATTAAGCTGAAATGTTACCTTGGTAATGAACCACCTATGTACCTAATTTGTATATACATATTTATAAAGATAAGGTTACATCCAGATGCAATAAATGGCCGTGCTTATTATACAAATACCTATTTAGTTTGACTTGACATAGAACCCGAAAATCCGAATTTAGCAGTCTAGTTAATTAACCACTCAACCAGCTGGCTATTTGATACAATATGGCAACTGACAATATGCTTAACTCCATTTCGAATGTGAAATACTCTTCTGAAAGAGTGGTAGTCCTTCGGCGAGCGTTCTGGTTACTTTTTAATCTTTTTCATCTTTCGAAACAAATAATTAGCATTATTCGAAACTTTGTAAAGTAGAACGTGATTTTAATTTCGTGAACGTTTCAAACAATCGTTTAAAATTTTCAACACTTAATACATAGAGAGTTTAAATATTATAATTTTATTCACACTTTTTTGATCCTATCAATGAATTCTCTTGCTTTGATATTTCTAGGCTGTTTGATAGATTGTATTGCAATGTAATCCTTTTTAAATTATTTTGAGACTAATGCCATTTCTCATTGCCGAACTACTTTGATTTGTTGTAGGGCAATATTTCGTAGTATGATAGACTTATTATTCGGACTTTTAAAAAAGAACCGAGTACAGATTCATTATTATTTACAAGTTATTATTGTTATGGAATAATTAAAAAAGTTTTTTATAACGTTCGAATTATATTCGGCCAGTTTTCACGCACTTTGCCTGTTTAGTTACATACAAAGATACATAATATGTAATGATTGAAATAATAAATACAATCAAAAATATTTTTTAATATATTTTCGACTGTACAAGAAGTTAAAAACGAAGGTGTAATTTTAAGTACGAATATAATTAAGATTTTGTGAATTTATCTAGATCTCATGACTAAAAATTTTCATTTTGAAAAGGTCAAAGATATTCATTAATAATTTTTCATTTGTTTTTTGTCACGTTTGACGATAAAATTGTACACTTTTAATATTTAGCCATTTATTTCAATTTTTTTTTGTAACTCTATAAGGAAAATCTTAAAAGCATACTGTATAAATACTCGTAATATCTAAGATTAAATTCATAATTTATAATAATTAATCCTGCTTTTTACTATAATTTGCGATGATTTGCATAGATACTCACGCAGAGTGCCTGCTTGTGCGATCGCCACAGCCGCGGCTAGCGCCAAAATGCACACGTGTACACGCATTTCGAAAGCAAGTTTGATTATTTCTCATAAAATTATGATAATTAAATAATGGACCTCTCCCAGCAGAGGCGAGCTTCCAACTGTAGCGGTGTCCCTCACCACCGCCTTATATACGTTGCTCAATATTGAACGCTCTGCTGAACGTATATCAGAGTAATACCATGTGTTCAGTATACGAAAGTGTAGAACTAAAGTAGTAAAAAATACTATTATAGCTAAGTACCTACTATAAAATAAATGACAAAATGAAACATATATGTATGTAAATAAGACAGCGCGTAAATTATGTCACATGGCTTTGAAACCTGTGTTCGAAATTTAAATTATCATAAAAGATGTATATACGATATCTTATAATATAATATATCAATGGTTGTACTCGTACGTAGTTCTGAGTTGTCTAGTTATTTCGTTTACGTTACGTTACGTTTCATTTACTAATACGTTTTTGAATATAATTTCATTTACTGAATAACATGTTTAGGTTTTACATGAAGCGAGCCTCAAACGAAACAGCAGAAATTGTAAGTAACTGTTGTAACCCATGAACATTTGCTACCGACTTTCAAGAAGATTGAAGGAAGGATCCTCTTATTGTCATTTCATTTCGTGAGTATAAGTTGTTTAAAATACATTTGGTTATTATTCGCTTGTAATAGAAGTGCAAAAGACTTTTAGTAGTAATATTCGTATTTGTTGGTGTGAAGACATTTACTACTGATCAGTGTCTAACTTATTTAAGGCTGGTCACAGACGCATTGCTGACCTTGAGGACTGAGATGGTCACATCTAATATACACGCCTTTACTTTGCAATAGCAGGCGAGCAAGAAGCGTGATGGAATTCAAGCGTGGCCACAGGATTTCGCAGAATGCGGATTGTATCTAATGATATGTAGCTTCCAGAAAAAAATGTTCATACATAATAAAAATATAAATACTTTATTATTTTCTTAATACAATGTCTAGTTCTTCTAAAAGATATAATATGTACCTATAGAAGATATTCTTGTTTTGAAATTGTACGTTTCTATTGCATGTATTGTGTATTACGAGTACTTATTCTTCAAATATGACACAAGTGCTAACTATACCTATACATAACCTTTCTTATTACCATTAATGGTTCTTTCTTGAAGCATCGTTTGAGCATGTGGCATATGGTAAGCAAGCATCGTTCTTATGCATGTATGACGTATTATTTAATCATTTTAATCGAGGTTTATTGATTGTAAGTAATATCGTAGTTTAAGAAACGCACAAAGCTCTTCAGTTAATATTAGATAAGGTTGCAGGCAGATGCTGGATGCGACAAGCCGAGGACAGGGCCCGATGGCTCTCATTGGGGGAGGCCTATGTCCAACAGTGGACTGGGATAGGCTGATGATGATGACGCTGATGATGATGATATTTAAACATCTCATATAGCGAATCGCGAATATTATTGTCAGAGGTCACCGTCGGTTTTCATGTATTCGTTAATTCATTATTCGTTTGTTTATATCATATGTTCGTTTGTCATCCGTTAGCTCGTTCGCTAGTTCGAGTACGTTAGTTTATACATTATACAAGTAGATGATATATCTAAGATTGTAAATAAATAGTCACAAATGATAGTTCGCCATCAAATTAACCATTTATCCGTTATTAAATTTTATAACATAAAACCTATATAATATAATAACACAATATATGTATAACCGCGATAAAGAATCAGCAGTGATCTCCCGTAACACCATTAGTTACTTATGTATTTCCAACTTGATTAATGGGAATACTTACAATTCATAGTATGTATGTTTTTATCCTGTAGCACATGATAAATGGAAGTTGTGGTAATATTAGTTAAAAAACTTAGCTACCTAAGCAATACAGAGTGCTAAATTAAATGTATTAGTGTACGCCTCTATTATTACGTCCTCAGGTATATCCGAGTATTGGATGATATAATCGTGATAGCCTAGTTGTTTTCAATTCGATATTCGTTTTTTTACACCCTTCTCATGCAGAGTGACGGACCTCGTACTTCAAAATGTATCGATAAAAAGGTTGACGAGGTGACATGACATGAAATTTTCCTTATTAATAATAATGAGATTCAGAATAGAATAATAATAATTATTGTTGCAACATATATATAAAAAGACACCAAAATCACTGCATTATCAAATGTCATTTATTCAAAATTGGTTCAATAGAACACTTTTTGCACGTCAAAATGAAACTACCATACATCATTCTATATACCTATTTTTCCTATTTTACATATAAAGACTTCATAAACCTCAGTTAATTTTCTAAAATGAGCTAGTCTAGGAGTTAACTAACAAAATGTAGTAAAATATTTACATCGAATTAAGGCACTAGAAGAGAGTTTCAGTGTTTAAAAGAGTGCTCCGGCCACTTACAAAATACATGTCGGTATTTTTTTAAATAAATTATACGTTTTTATTGTTATGTGCACTGAAATATTATGAAACACAAATGTATGAATGAATGGCCAATAATATAATTTAATTTGATATGGAATATATTATCATGAATGTGTGCATTTTACTTAAATTTTGTTTATTTTCTTCCTTACATTCGTTAGTTTTGTTTTTAATAGCTTACAACAATCCTGGTTTACTTGCTACCACTAAAACTTGTTATTTAAGTACATTACGTGTTAGTTACCTTACTTCACAAAGGTTTGTTACTTACACTTTATAATATAATTGTATCTTTTACTAACTACAAAACATTCTAATGAGCAAAACGTGCTAATTGCGTCTTTTGTTTTACAAATAATTAAATCATTATTGAGTAATAGGAAGATACGCTACGCTATAATAACCGCGTACAGGGTACTAGCAATTAACTACATATTATTTATAAGCCATTAAACTTGTTTCTCAATGAAGATTTAATGGATTTGCAATCTCACCGCGATTGGATATTATTTTAATAGGAAATTATGTCACTTTAAATCCAAACGATCATCGTAACATTACTTTTAAATTACACGAATGTGTAAATGTACATACATTATAACCCTTCAGGTGTATAATAGAGTGTAAAGGACAACTTCGTACCTCCTAGTATTCTCTACTAATCAATTTGTAACATCACGCCTGTAATCCCCGAAGGGGTAGACAGTGGAGTGCGGTAAACTTTCACTTTCACCTTCGTCCAAATAATGTGAAGTTCTTAGTTTTAAGAAATTACATATTTAAGAAATGTTTGAAGATTATCCGAGTACATTTTTGGTTTCAAAATATTTTTTTTCTTCTCTGTATATAAATAGATATAATATATTGATACTGTGTATGTAAATGTCATGAAGAACAAATTCTGCGGGTATCAGCTAGTTTATAAAAAACTTGTATCGTTACATGCTTGTTTCTCATCTTGACTCAAACTGTTAGCCGTTTTGTTTTTTTTTAATTGGTTTTATGTGGAATCGCTGAAGCGGTAACTTAGGGAGAAGTACTAATTTGACTATTTGTCGTAAATATCTGTATACTTAAACAACGTGGACGTCATAACGCGGAACTTATTATATATTATGTGTAATTAATATAAACAATTAGATTCGTATTGTTGGGCTGGTCTTTAATTAAGTCACACTACCAGATTTACCGCATATAAAACTTATTTTTTTGCCGTAAAAGAATTTCCATAGCAATGTTAATTACATCCTAAATTATTATTTATCCTAATGTGTTTTATTCTTTGCCAAGTAGTTGGAGGTCTAGCTGGCACTCATATTAAACCTCGCCCAGACATGTGGCAGCGGAGTCACTTCTGCTAACAAGGGATTAAATTTTTAATCATCTAAGAGCACATTATCTAGGCAAAGTATTTACAAATTGTTTTATTATTAGTATATGTTTTAATTGGTGAACATAGCACTGTCTCTGCCTATCTTGGCATCAGATGGCCATATCAATTTATATGGGAGCTACTCGTATGTAGAGTAGGATAAGACAATACAA
>DWME01003630.1:0-17801 GCA_018244795.1 Parelbella ahira ahira
GAGGGCAAGTAATGTACTCTATGCTGGTTTTTGTGAACCAACGTTAAAATTTGGCAAAGCTTGACGATGGTATGAAATCTCTATTAATTCCATTTTTGAAAGGCAACAGTCAGACTACAGTGTAACCAACCTGCTCCTATACCTACGCGCTTAGTTCCTTTGGATATGTTGTAGTTGAAATTCTTCCTCCTGTCTTATAAAAAATGTTAAAAGTTTGATACTACTCGATTTTACCTTATAAATTTTACTTTTAACGTTATTTTGTAAAAGAAACAAAATTGAGAAAAAAAAGTAAGAGCATGTAAAATGTAAAAGTATGTACATGTAACTAATAATTACCTACTGTTATACATAATAAAGAATGTTATCAATTATAGTAAAATAAAAAATCATCAGCAAGAGTTATTCAAATAATGATTTTTCACCTGAATCCTAAAAGAATGTAAAGACAGTCCGGTGAATATTGAGAGGATGAAAATTTCAAAGGCGAACGACAACAATGGAACGGGGTCTTTTGCTAAAGGAAGTAAAATCAACAGGAGTAAGACAGGAAAGGCTGTTAGAAGATCGGAGACAGAGATTATGAGACTGGAATAAATACTTGAAACATTATTTTAGGTACGTAAATATATATTATGTATGTATTTGCACAAATACTAATGAGATATGTCATCGGGTCATCATTTGCGATGAGCGAAGATTAGTCTAATGTATAGATTTCATTATTCTCCAGTTTCTTCAATCGCGCGTGATTTGCATTAATACAGTAAATATTGACATTGTCAGCGGTTTTGGTCAATTAATAAAAATACCATATAATATGATGTATGTGATACTATATCTACAGACGGATTAATATGTTTTTCTTAAATTAGCATTATAAAATCAAATATAAATAATTTTATTTTATGCTAACGGCTCGAAGGAAACAAAATTCAGAAAAAATAGTCATAATCATTTCGACATTGGCGAAATTCTGTCATATTTCTGAACTACCAACAGAAGACGGGGATTGGTTGCGGAAATGGTCGGATGTCCTGAAATTACCGATACGGGCAAATATAGGTTCATTGGTTTGGATAATCAAAAGTTTTTAAGCTTTTATGAAGAATTATCAGAAAACTTACCGTATGCTAACTGTTGAATACTGTCTGAGTTGTATTGAATAATAATACAAATTTTATGTTTTCTCTCTTCAATGGTGAAGTGGTCGCAACTCTACTGCTGATCATGAGATCCTGGGTTACATCTCCGGGTCGGCCAAAAAATTATTGGGTTTTTGTAACATCAAATTCAGCACGAAGCCTGGATTCGTACCGGATATATGATAATAGGTTCACCTTCTATACCATAATAGAATCTATAACATAAATGGTGAATCTTGTAAGTGTACTCCGCCTCTGCCTAACCCTACGGAAAAATACTGGCATTTACTCGCATTCATAACGAAGTAAAAATACGATTAAGCCCAGCTCCCGAAAGATAAGTTCATCTTGTGAGTTTACATGGAACAGAATTACAGGGAGGCTGCCTAGCGTTGTCTCAAACGGTTTATACAGTTATGTCCGTCCTATGTGCCCCAGCAGACAAAGTGCATTGTGTTGGAGCACAATTGTGTCGCTTGCAGGGCGGTGCGAATAACCGTTATCGATAAATGAGGTAATATTTGATAGAAAAAATACATTTTAAATATTTTGTTAAAAGGTTCTAAGCATATGAAATATGTTGTTCAAATATTAAACAGTACGTCGTTTGGTTAGCGTCATGTCCATGACCAGCAGTTCCTGGTAAGCACACTATGAATGTGGAATGCCGAGATACATTGCCATCAATGCAATATCAGCTACTGAGACAGGTCTAATATATTTTAAAGGCTTGGGAGAATGCAATAAATTGTCATGTAAAAGAAGTGCAAAAAGTACCTACAATTCACCGGCGACCATCAGCATAACGTAAAAAGCCATGTTAATATGTTTATATGTATATACTCGTTCGCATTATTAATAGACAGTAGAAGCTCTGACGGGGCTACTAACTGCTGCGGTTAAAAGTGATAAGTGGTGGCAATAGACATTAGTGTCAATTTTTCAACAGTATGTTGAAGTGAGACAAAGACTATCGCTGTTCGTATCTATTGTCTATACATTATAACTATTTATATAACTTTTTTATAGGCATTCGCGGTAATTTGGAAAAATTCCGACGGACAAAGTTTTATAGTTAGACGTACATAAGTATTCCAATCCACGCTGAGGCCTAACAGCGAGAGAAGTAAACGCGAATAAGTACATGTACAACGATAAAACATTTTAAGTTACCGATTTTTTAGTACACGTATTTTATAAAATTTGCAAATGATACGAAAATATCACAGCATCAATATTGACGAATACTTTATAAAGCGTGATAGCTTACAGTTTTACTGCAAAATATACTTCATACTTATTCAATCAAGTATAAGAATAAAGTTTTAATACTATTAAAAACTGATGTGGAAAATATCGAAATAAATCCATCGATAACAGCTACATCCCTCGCAGAAAACATGAAGAGCGCTCCAGCAGTCACCTATGTACGCTTCATTTGTCTCACGCTTTGCTAGAATTGTCTCTACGTAGAGTCTACTCGTGCTTAGATTAGACGTTACCTTATATTGGACAAGCTATTTTTGAAAAGCTGTATTACACGGATAAGAGGGCATTTTCAAAATTCGTTGGAGCTACCATCATTGGAATAAAGCCAGAGAGTGACTTCCTTGGTAATACTTTGGGTTTTCGCGAGTGCATTTAAACCCACGTTTTAGAATCCAGGTTTAATTGTTAGGTGATATAGTTCGACAGAAGGGGACGACGCGCCCTAAATGAAGATTAAAAGTAACTTAAGAAGTCACGAATTGCGTTACTTTGAAATGTAGAAAAGCTTTCAAAGATTAGTCAAAAAACCCTATTAAATTTTCTTTTAAAATTTCATGATTTTTCTTTTAAAATTTCATGCGTTTTAAAATCCCTCACTGATAAATAGATTTAGAAGCTTTTGAAAATCCACTTCGTTTTTCTTTCCTTGAATTTAAGTACATTATGTTAAGCGCGCTAATCAATAGAAGTAATCAATAGAGTTTTTTGCACTAGCATTGATTTAACAGGTATGATTAAATATACATAATAATAAGTACAATTTTATACTTTCGTATATACTATTCTTCAGCCCGCATTCCCAGTATGGGGATTATGGGTAGAAACTTTTTAGGGATGCCAATGTTTAGCAGTGGACTGACACAGGCTGACGACGTTGTATAAAAATTATTATTTAAGCAGTTTAGAGAGCAATTTCTATCAAAACATTTAACTTTTTACGCATATGGAAAATACCTACCAAAGCTGAACATCACTACCAGCTTATGGGCAATAACCGCTCAGGAGAGGCTTATGTTCAGTAGTGGATTAAGATAGCATGAGGACAATGATGATGACGCACTCGTACATAAAAAAAATCGTCCGATTTCTTTGTACAAAAAAGTAAAACAAAATAAACTATAGAACTAAAACGTTTTTATTGCCAAGTGCTAATTAAATGTACAATTAGTGTGAAGAAGGATCCATCAAGTGGCCGCAAGTCCAAACACAATGCTAAGTGGCGTACAAACATATAATTCATGGCTGTTTACCTCCAACACCGCAATCACTTACTACCGCAGCGAGTAGGGTTTACTTAGCGTCTCCAAGGTACGGCGCGGCATGACCTGGGCAAACATGGGCTGGACAAGGGCTAAGCTTTGTTCCTATATCGACGTGACATACTGCTATGGACAATATGAATTAGGTAGACAAATTTTATTTTGATGACAACGTAACTTCACGCCTGTAATCCCCGAAGAGGTTGGGTGAAGGGTGTTGTACACACACATATGTAATTTACTAGGTATGTTTACGTCCTGTAATGGAATTGATGGTAAGCTTTTTGCCATACACCAGATACAGATTTAGACTCTGAGGTGCTACCAGACATTTTTATTAGCAAAATCTTCCTTATCAAAATCCACCCAAATTATCTTGATAAGATTGGGTATAGTAAGGATTATGTCAATTATCAACTGAGCATATAATGAATTAACTCAAATTTATTTTCTACATTTATTTAGCATTATTCGTACTAAATATTGTGTTCTCTAACAAAAAAAATCGATTTAAAAATGGAATAAAATTTAAAATACTGACAGTAATACGAATTATTAGTTAAGATTCCATTATGTAACTTTATTGTGTGCCTAGTTTTACATTTTCCAATATCATTAATCATTTAATTATTAAATAATTTAATTAAAACAATATCCATTTTATAACACAATTGTGAACCAGGGTAATCGTAAAATACGAAACACCTTGTGCAGCGTTGGTCGGATATAAATAAAATAACCGTTTCAGCGGATATTTCGCTAAACTGTATCGTTGCGAAAGCGAGTGAACTTGACGTTTATTGTTGTCTACAGCTTTTTTCATTTAGCGCTAATTTCGCTTTGTTGGGTGACATTTTGTGAACGCGAACGTTTTAAAACGCTTACAAGGCAAGTCCCTATCTCGTAACGAACTCGCCGTGAAGATATGACGTATGTACAATTTAGATTACAATTATTACGAGTTATCATCACCACTTTTATACATTCGTATTGACCATGGGCGTCCTTATAAAATGAAAAGAGTTAAGAACATAATCCGCTATGTAAGCTAAGTGCTGATTTGCAGATTACGCATGATATAATTATAGAGAAGTCTAAGCTGTGTAACCGTTCTGTTAATATTTTTCTTCCGTTTTATATTGACTCCTAATTTATCTAACCAATGCCCATGAAAATGTCCAAGCAATCTCCAAGAAGCCTGTATACGTTAATAGTTATTAAATCTAGGGTCGGCATGTTCCCTTGACTGAGACGCGGTCTTTTAAATGTTTTGTTTCATGTTACATTACTGTTATTTATGTACGTTCCTAAAATCAAGCCAATACAGATAAAAAGTATGATAAGATGATACTTAATATATATATGTATATTGTATATATGAAAAATCTACAATTTTCATAATAATATTTAATAAAACCCTTTAAGTACGGGGAAATACAGGAGTGATGTTATGCTAAATTCAGTCTAGCAACTTTCAAAATAATTCTCATACACGACACACAGATTTTATTAATATTCGCAAATGAAAGCCTGCATGAAGCATGTAATAAAACTGGGCTCCCCTTTCGCTGACATAATTAAGTGCCCGTCATCTCCTCGATACCACTGACACGACTAATTCGATTCAGTTCCCTGGTGGGGGTTGATCCCGCGGGAGTACATCTCAATAAAATCGACGTCTTGTTCCCGGATGGACGTGAGGTGAATTAAAAATAAGGAATTTGTTCTACAACCGGATAAATGGGCAGTTGGTGACAATGTTAAAAACCGTCTCATATTTTTGAATTACTCGAATAAGAAAGACATTATGTTTTCTACAGAAATAACTTGCAAAAGCTTAATAGTAATTCCACGTTCATAAATCGCGATGTTTCAGTCGGTTCCGTGTCTGCTGTAAGGCAGCTGTTTTTTAACTGTGTTACAATATAAAGTATTATGTTCTAATATGAAATACTGTCTTTCAATAAGGAGTATTGCCTTAC
This sequence comes from Parelbella ahira ahira, assembly GCA_018244795.1. Lineage (NCBI taxonomy): Eukaryota > Metazoa > Arthropoda > Insecta > Lepidoptera > Hesperiidae > Parelbella > Parelbella ahira. The sequence goes on from DWME01003630.1 coordinate 5,656, forward strand.
AATATCAAGTATTATGTTATAATATGAAAGATGGGGACAGTCATTCTTAACAAAGCTTTCATACAAGATCACAAGATTGTTACATATACGAGTATATAGCAGTAGGAACTCGATTACAAGTAGCTTCATAGATTTGAGGTTGGGTATATCCTATTTACACGATCCAGCCATATTATTGCTACTTTTATGATAAAAGGAACAAGAAATACAATGTAGGTATGTCATTAAGTCTCAGTGCTATTATTGACTTCACGTACATTAATTGCGTCACGCATGAAAGAAACAGCTCACCCTTGAAAAAAATATAATGATATCTTGATCACATCCAAATACGAAAGAAAATAAGAAAAGTAAGTAGTAATAGAAATCACAGAACAATATGCTAGAGATTTCTAGTAGCTTCTAGAAACGTCGAACCATATTCTAAGCTGCGAAGCGTGTCTTATTCCTTAATAGAAAAACGTCGGAATAGTTTAATCACGACGTGTATAGACCTAACGTAACTAGCACCGGGTCCTTGTGCGAAATACCCGTAATAAAAACGCAGGGACCGCTCGCCAGCTAATTTCAAGAGGGTTACACCGCCGGTTCTGCTTACACAGATATATGAGAAGATGGACTGGATATGACATTGTTTTTCAAATATATTAACCAACAATTTCATGGTTATTTAGATTAGTTTGTAATGATACAGTGCTAGGATATAAGTTTTACATAATCTTACGGTACTTTTATTTAATAAGATAGTATTCAAAGCAGTTTATAGCAATGATTATAAAAGATAAGAAAATGCTGGTTGATCTGTAATATCGACATGTTTCTACCAATCAGTCCTACTTCCTCATAATGAATATTATATTGAACATAAGCTTAAAATTGTATAAACCCTGATAACGAAGTAAAAAAATAATTTCAATAACTTACAGACTAGTGCTACCTCTGAAACAAGTAACACAGTAACATTTGTGAAACTCTACTACCAACGACGCACGAGAACTGAGAGAGTCCTGTCTAGCTTAACTTGACATACCATTTGTCACTGCGAGAGCAGCGCATTATACAAACATTTCGGCGCAATATTTAAAAACCGTTTTCTAAGTTTTATTCTACATATGCCACGCCTGTATTTCCGCAAAGGTGTAGACAGAGGAGTGCAATACACTCCTACGATTCATTCATTAATAACGAATGGGGGGAAGTGTGTTGTCGTACTCTAACTAAATACAAATCCCTACTTCAGCCAAGCTATCACAAGGAATTTCAAGAAACCCCTACTCGGTGATAAAACATCTTGCTCAGCAATTTCCCTTGAAACCGCTAGATCAACGAGACAATCCAACACATTCTAAGGTGATAAATCATTACTGTCACGGAAAACATTTTCCAAGTCATAATTAAGGTGTCTAATGGCATACGAGGGATTTCAACCCCATTCAAATAAAATAAATAACTATATATGTACGTGTAAGTTGAGTGTGTTCCACCTTGACATTTTTAATGAATGCCCATAACGATGTTTACGTTCTGGCTGAGATATTGCGACGTTGTACCCACATCGTACACATGTTATTCAAACTTGGTATTTACGAACGTATTATTTACATACACGAAACATCGTAACAATAACCACATAACATGAGATATTTTTCATATCACATTGACTGTGCTCATAAAATATGTTACATATCTTATAGGTATATGGACAATTTTTAAAGTATTACAGGTCTTGATATAAAATTAAAGTACTTTTTGATAAATCATAGCTCATTAACCCCATAAAACTCATTAACACTACATTCACACATGAAGCTGCGTGAAATAAAAAACAAGCGCTTTTTGTTACGTGTTATCGTCATCAAATACACATTAATTAAAATACCCATTAATTTAATAACCCATTAACTCAATAAACGAATTATCTCGTGACAGAAATAATTCTGTTTTTTAATTTGGAGTTAATTAAAACACAGTGGTACGTTAGCGGTTTAGATATTACATTTCTGCTACCCTCACTTAGGGTTCAAATATTAGCACGCACGTCTAACTTTAGAAGCCTATTTTTAAATTTAAATGTCTCTTGCAACAGCAATTACAAAAAATAATAATACTTACAGCAACTTCATAGCTAATATAAAAAAATAATTTTTGGTATCCGTTATTTTTTTCTTCAGCTATGAAGGTATTGACAAAAACGTCTGAATAATAATGATTTAACAACTCTAATTCTCAGAGGGCAACACCGTCTAAGTAAACATAAAAATTAACAAAAAATATTTAAATAAATAATAAAAAAAGTAACCAATATTTTAAACAGCCAATAATCATGAAATTTAAATCTTCGTTTAAATCTTAGTCTTTACCATGCGTACATTGCAACGTAATATGTTCTAGAATGATGTAGTCACAGCTATTTAAACAGTTGCCTTTTATTCTTTCATTCTTATTGTTATCTAGGTCTTATACATGACGCATGAAATATAAAATAGGTCCATGAGAACCCAAGGCAGGTCAACTAGTTATTGTTTTAATACTTGCCGGACATTTACAAGTACGCTCACATCACATCTAGCATATCTTTGTCCGGAACACCGGTCCTTTCATTCTCATGCCACTCATGCCTTGTCGCGTTTTCATTCCTCTTGCCTTATTAGAGCCGTCATATTGTCTAGGCTTACTTTTTAAAGCGTTCCATTTCGTGGGCCTGCCGTGACTTTTAATTTCTAAAACACTTTCCTGAAAGAAAGCTGTGCTACTGGAAACGGTTTTTATTAACACAGTGGGAGTTTACACATGTCTAATATATTTAAATATCTTTTTTAAAATGTCTACATGTTTATAATTGTTTCACAAAAAAACTTTTTACAGCTTGGGAAGCGTTAACTTTTATATTTCTTATTAAATTATTACGTCAGGTCCCTTACATGATAGGTAGCGAGCATCGACTGCCAAATATCTCTATGCTCAAAGACCTGTCGCGCTTCTTTCGTTAGATTCGACAGTCCTATTTTCAGTTTTAAAGAACAATGTAATAATTCATTGTACACAATATACATATACATATATTGTACTATAGATATTTATAAATCATTGTAAACAAAAACATTTTTTGGTTCAGGTATGTGTCGCCATCTAGCGGTTGCAAACGGAACTTAACTGTCCATATACGCTTTAAGTTATGGTAAGCCTACTCTCAAGCATCACGTAACCGTACGAGATGGGTTCTTATAGGTTTATTGGTTGTTGGATTTTTTGTTCGTATTATTTTGGATTTCAGTCGCGCGGTCGTACGCATTAATATTAATAAGTTATAAGATTTCATATATGTGCATAATAGGCTATTTCGACAATCGTATCTTATCGTAATTCTGTTTGTGTACTTTTGCGTTGTGTGACGCAAACTGAGTATATTTGTGTTGACATGTGATTAGACTTTAGCTTCATAATCTGTATTTTTGATTTTTATGAATCCCTACGAATGTGTTGTCAAAATTGTTAGCGGACTTGCTTTTAGAAAAATTGTACCTAAAGCTCTTAATGTGTGAAACATTTACAATCCAGGATATTGCTATCTCTCAGAAATAACATGTTACATAGACTGGAAATTTCATTGGAAAAAGATTTGATACCAGCTAGAGCAATATATTATTATCGTCATCATCATGACTTACCACTCACAGGTCTTATATTGATTTTAGACCGTTGCGAAACATAACTACAACTCATATTCTTTGTTACTGAACCAATGTTTCTCCAGTGTCTTAAGCAGTCGTCGGTCGGTCTACTCTGCAAAATAGTTGTAAAACGCAACATCACGCCTGTAATCCCCGAAGGGGTAGGCCGAGGAGTGTAGTACACTCACACGTTTCACCAGTGACGTTCACGTCCCATGGAGTAGGTGGAGAGCCTATTGCCATACACCGGGCACAGATCCAAACTCTAAGCTACTACTAGGAATATAAATAATATTAATATTAGAATAACCCAATAGCTCCTAACCTAGTGATGGAACCCAGGACATCACAATCAGCAATCACGCTTGCAACTATCCAACCAAATACCTATTAAAAAAGTTAAAACAATTTTATTAAACAAGTTTCTGCAAGTGTACAATAAATCTCCATCCCTTCTTGTAAATAATAATCAAATGAGACGGGCGTTCTAATAATCATCTCTAAAATTATTTACTGTGTAATATTTTGGCTTCATCGCCTTAAGTGGTTCCATTGATCTCAAAATGTCAACAACATTACATCAGGGACTATCTTACGTAGGTTGCTACATTACTTAAATAAATTAGAAATAATATTCTTATATTATTTAGGTTATCATTTTATTTTTACAATTACATACATAATAATATGTACAATATCATCTTGGGACATCTCCATATAAAGCCATGTGATCCCAAAGTGTGAAGAGAGCATATATATATGTATAATATAAATCATCTGCAAAAATAATCTTTATTCGTTTGATTTAGACTTATTCAAATGATCACCAAGCAGTGAGTTTGGTCCCAAATAACATTACGTGACAGTAAATTTTACAAATGTTTTATTGCTTTTTAAAGTTTATGCACTGATTGTTCTAAACATTATCAACAATTGGATTATATAACTTTTGCAATATATAACACGTGACATTCCTGTGCTCGTACTTGCCCGGTAATCAATATCATTCTGTTATTTGGACCCCAGCAGCAGGTCAAGCGTGATGAACAGTTACAACATAATCAAATAAGCAGATTATTAGATATACTTGAACACAAATAAGACAGTCATGGCTGCTGACGGAAAATTAGGTAAGTTATAGGATTTAGTATAAATATATTTTTTTATTTAATGAATTATTGCCCCCATATTATACTCCTATTCATTTGTGCTGTAAATGTGAATGGAATAATTTTATTTTATTTATGTAAGTATACTCATTTTCTATACCTCTGTTACATCTTTGTGAATCTTGCATCTACATTTTTAGCATCATCAATGTGGAAATTAAAAAAGTATTATTCACATTAAATTTGTAAGGCTTAGTACATCAACACATATGTATGTATATGTACCTATATTTTAACGTACGCTTACAATACATTTTAATGACGGTCGTTAAAATGTTAGGCTTAAAAAAATGGTCACATTTCCTTGAGAACTTTTGGAAGTAACTGGTAGTATAAGAAAATGGTACGTATGTTAAAAAAAATTGAAGATAGAGATATCTTCTTTGTTGATACATTTTATATAAAAAAAAATACCTTACAGGTCATCTCGGTGTGTTAGTTATAAGTAAATATTATTTAAAATAACTTTACGATTAACAAGCCGTGTTCGATGTAGTTAACACGTTCTCAGCGTCTAGAGCGGTGCAATTATGCAAATGGACTTCATTTGTTTCACGGCTAATACCACGTTAGTACGTTAAAGTTCTGCAGACAGACGTGAGTGTTTATATTCTGTTAAATTTTATATTTATGTGTAGTATTTCTGATATAAATGTAACTTTTAAGTGACAATATTCTGTTAATATTCGTCTCATGTTGAGCGGTTGTTAGAAATGGGTTAGGCATAAAGTCTATAGCTACCGTAGGGACACTACTAATCGTTAAATCTTCTACACTTATTATGTTATGTACTACGCAAGCTTAAGATTATTTTTGGTTATTATATCAACTGTATATTGTGTATATAATATCAACGAATGTAATACCGAGATAATGGAACTGTAAAATCATCGTCGATCCGCGAGACACGTCTGGAATAAATGTAGTGTATATTACCAAAACTAAAGGACACGGAGCAATTTTTATACTCCGGTAATTCCAGCAATTTGTCACCAGAGGCCGCCTGTCTCAGCGGTTCCGGGACATTCTCGTCTTTTTAATTCACCGCACGTCCATCCGGGCATAAGACGTCGATTTTACTAGAATCTGCCCCCCACAAGATTACCCCCACCAGCGAGCGAAATCGAATTGGTTACGTCACGGGCATGGAGGAGATGGCAGACTTCTTAATTAAGTTGCGGGTCGGAGAACGCAGTTTTATTATTTGTACGATGCGTATTTTAGTTGACGAATACTAATCAACGATATTTTGTGTGATTTCATGTGCAAAGTGGAAATTTTCTTTTTGTAGTTAGAAACGAGTATTGTTAATTTAAATTTAGAATTGGCTTTATATTCTTTATTATAGACGTAACTTCACGCCTGTGATACCCGATGGAGTAGGCTGATAAGTGTACTCTTTTTTTAAATCTTTGCTTTAATGTGTCCGTGTACATATTTCATATCTTATTATTTACATACAACAGAGTTACGATAGCTCAACCCTTATTATTTATTAAAATTTTAATCATAATTTGAATTAAACCAGTTATTAAAAGAACTAAGCAAGCAATTATAAAGTTTATCTATGAACGACAAATAGCATTCATCGGGTTTTGCATACGATGCGACCCTCGCTACCAGCTCCTCAGTATCAGCTCCTTCAACTCTTTCTCTTTCCACTATTGGACCCGGATCTCCTTTAAGAGCGAAAGGAAAGTATACACGTTTCCATATTATGAAGATCTCTAAGCCTCACAAATTTCCCACCAATGTTGTCCATCACTACATCGAATGATGACTTACGGTTTTATTGATATCATTAGTTTTATATAATACTAGTTATTAGTACGACACATGTAATACGTTAAGAAATATTCCAGTCCCGTAAACATTAATCTTCCAACGACTGTGCTCTAATACCTCAATTCGTACAACACACACGGGCCATTTTATCTGGCCAACTAAACAGCAAATGTTAACAGTTTTCTCACTAAGCCAACAGAACGCCAGTTTCAGTAGTTTCGACGAATTCCGTCCCACGGGATGGCTGTGGGACAAAAACTGTTGTGTTCATTATATTATATCTTTTGTTTGTGTTCCGAGTGCTGATAATTCATATTGTTTCGTTCGATAGTTATAAAGATGTATAGTTATATTATAATTCCGATAAAGCGTATTTTTTCGTTAAAGAAGGACGACTTGATTCTTTTAGTGATAAGTGTTATCTGATAAGATTTAATTTGAACACGGTGGATTGGATTGTGAACTGGATTTAGCTATATTTAATTGTTACCCCCCAATCGGTGTTAATTACATGCGTCATGAAATCGACCTATCACTTTAAGCTAAAAAACCGCGATGCTCATTCAATTCGTTAGGGGCAGAAAAAGAAATAGTTTAGGTTTTGCAAACGTTGAAAGAGTCGACATTTCAACAAATAACAGTCGCAATTATTGACTATAGAATAATACACATTACACTCGATTACAACTACATTCGAAAATATCACAATGGTTATTCAAACATTCACAGAAAAACTATGAACAATAGTCAAAAATGTTTGTTTATTTAATTATCTTGCTCTAATTACGTTGTACTTAATTGAACACGTTTATCAATTTCATTAACATTTCGCAACACAAAGATGTGAGATTTTATTTAGATAACGCATACCACTGTCAGTTTTGTGAGAGAACGATTGTTAATAGACATTAAAATGGAGCAATGTAAAGCACGTAACTTTGATTAACATTGGCTTCCAACACGCCCACCGCGTTTGTTTAATTTGGAAGTTTACCGATACGTCTACTTAGCAGGGATGTTAATTAAGGGTTAGGATACTGTGCGTCTGACGCGGAGTTTCAGTTTGAGCCCCTGTTACATATTTTACTTCTGAACTATATACGAAGTTAATAGGTTAACTCGAGGATCACAGGGAGGGTATGAATACGCGGCATATGTCAATCGTTATTATACGGGGGCGCGTGGGGAACTTTTGAGGGACCGTATTAAGTAATTTGACTTTTTCCCCATAACAGTAACGTTAAACTATTAGCATATTGCTTAAACAACTTTGAATATTCATATCGAAGTGTTTATTTTGAGATTCTTTAACGTCACAAAAAGAGGTAAGGATTTGTGGTTAAATGTTGTTAATTAACGAGACAGTGGTATACATGGATTCTTTCTTATCTTTGGTAAATATTAAATTGACTAACCATATTTATATTTAACAGTATAGAACTAACATTGAACATAATAGCAGTAACTAATCAGATTACTAAAGTATAGAAAATAGATAGAAGAGTTTTGACTATACGACAATGAATTATAATCAACAATATATGTATATGTATATACCTACGTACCTACTATAGTCTAGGAACATTCCTACTCGGCAGCCTTATTTCAATTAAAAAGAAACAAAGGAACAATTAAGGCTCACCTGCTGTTTCCGTTATAATGAAAATGTTGATCAAACCCAACCAACAATGGCTATCATTAAATTTATAAGTACAATCTGCACTTTTTGAAATATTACCACAAACTATAATTTTATGTACTTAATATATAATTTATTACTTTATATACATACATTTTTTTCAAATATAATTTTACTAGATTTTTATATTATTTTATTTTATAATGACGATATCAATCCTCAAAAACAATTATTTATTGCCGGAATTAACAATTTGTAAACTTAATGCATAACAGCGTTCTACAAAATCAATCCTTGTTCGATTGGTAGATTGATAGAGATACAAAACAAATCCAATGCGAGACTTGTAATATCACATTGGAATCGTAGAAGGCACTGCACTCCTCTGCCTACCTCTTCTGGAAATGCAAGTTTTATTATTACAAAACCAAAATTGTGTTCAAAAGCAATATTTTGACCTAATTATGATGTAATAATAAATGTTAATTACTAATACAACAATTTTGACTTCATTAATAATAATAAAGAGTATTCAAGCGATTACGTCACCAAAACTCAAAAAGCCTGTTGTCGCATGTGTCGCAAACGAAGCCCGTGCCACAATTGTATCACCCCTAACCCAAATGTGTCAAAAGCGTCAAATTAACGTATTAAGTGACCAGGATTCGTTTATAGCCACTAGGTCACGAGTTGACCTGTTCGTAGCGGGAACGTCGTTAGAAGCACGTGACGCCTACGAATTATTACGACGGCTAACAATGCAAGGCTGTTTACTTTCTTGAAGGCTCTGCTTTCACCTATAATGTACTAAACACTGAAGTACGCCGGGGAATTCAAAATATCCACGCACTTTTGTTCCTGTTTGGTTTCTTTTGGTTTCTTTGGAAATCAAAATAATGTTTCTATTTAATGAAAGATAATGAACTTTATACTCATGCTATAAGATGATTATATTTATTATGTAATAATGATTATATTAGCACTTTATAACTTTCGACAAAAACATGCGTTTTGGAATATTACAATGAAAATATACTGATGTGTAGCCGTCTCCGTACATATGTCACTCCTAAACGTATTCACATGTTATTGTATACGTATATGTCATTTTTTATGTTATTACAAAATATTTAGAAAATAGAACAACTCGAAATTAAATAAAAATATATATAATATGCTTAACTAATTTTACTCACAATTGCCCCTGTATGATCTCGTTACGAAAGCATTTGGAGATGTAACAACGTCTTTTTCGACGCAGCCACTAAAGCAGCAAACGGTTCGATTAGCATTCAACATAGCACCAGCCTCTATCTATTGAACTCTGTCTATTGACGATCTGATTAGACAACATTGAGTTCCTACGTTGATTCGTAATCAAACGACAGTATTAGCGAACGCTCGGTTTCGTTTGCCACTGTGTGCGAGATACTGCAGTTATATTAAAAGCTTTAGTTAAACAACGGTTTAAATCAGTTGTACTTATCAAATAAAAGTGTACTGAAAATGATAAAGCTTATGATGTTAGGAGTATAGCAGCGCTATAGGATGTATAAGAATTTCAAGCGCTATTAAAACCAAGTAAATAATGGTCTGAATCCGTGAATGAGAGGATTTCACGTCGAGATGATGGTTAACAGTTAATGTGAATATATATAGTCCATCATCAGCTCGTTTCTATACTAGCACTTCACTGACCGAAAAAGTAAAAAAAAAAACTAAAATATATTTTTATATATTACTTAATATAAATGTGTAACGAATTCTATTTAAAAAATATTTCCTCATTGCTTAACGCGCCCTTTGTAACATACGAACAGCCATAAAACACCTTTAATCCATGCAATTATTATCAACGCGAATTTCCAATTTTTATAGCGATCAACGTAAAGATGATAAGTTACATTATATACACTATTAATTTTGTTCACAAAAGGCTGAAAACAAAAGGCGTACAATGGTGTAAGGAACTTTTTATACGTAATAGCGTACGTGAAACTATAAAGCGAACTGTTGGGGCTATTTAAGAAATTTATGATTACCCGTTGGTCTACATTTTACGCTCTAATTACCCCGGACTTTTTATGAGAACAATGTATTCACGTGAGAAAAGTGTAGGGAACTGCTATATTTTATTACGGAACTTGCTTTGCGGAAATGTAGCTTTATTTATTTAAGTTTACCAAAATTATAATTTTTGGTTTTATAAGAACGTAGCAAACGAGTGTCAGTTAATGTTAGTTGTTAGTTAGACTATTGCTTATTGTTGAGGTTAATTGATAAACATAGTCAATTAAAGTGTGAATATATAAAAATGTATAAGGATTCAATCACATTATACACAAAGCACTAAGTAAATTTGTTTTAATATTATTTTAGATCAAGTTATCTTTTAAACTCAAATACATATTCAGCATATAGAACTTTGTTAGACATAGATAATATATAAATACTGCCGTATTGTGACTGTATTTAATGAAAATCTATTAACTTGCTTGTCACTTTGTAAATCCGATTATAAACAATAATAACATAACATCACACCTGTATTTCCGCAAAGGAGACCAAATACCTTCCATGGAATAGGAGGCGAACCTATTATCATACATCATCATCAGCCTACTCCCGTCCACTGTTAGACATAGGCCTCTCCAATGGCACACCACTAAGCCCGATTACCGTTACTCCACCTAGATATTAGCGTCCTATTGCCGTTCACCGGGCACAAATCCAGACTCCGAGCTAGTAATTAATATGGAAATAAAAACGTTGTTTACATGTTGACACTTCAGTATGAGGTCCGAAGGGTAGCCGATGGAGTGAATTAATTACCCAGTGTTAACTACCGCTCCCTCTCGCCGCGGTGTTAACATAATGCCTCATGTATTATTCACGTTCTATCTGCCATCAGATGCGAGGTAGGTAGGAGGCTATATTCTATTAAGCCAGCTGTAATTTTTTTCTAATTCCTTTAATAACAGTAATTTCCATCGAAAAGCAAAATAAGTATAAGATAAAATAAAACATAACAAATTTAACTACATCGGTATCAACGTTCCAAAAGGAATTATGAATGCCATGGAAAATTCTAGAGCGTATTCGTCTGCAAATACACCACCGGCATAGATATTTTAGCTGCCTTAAATGTATGTTCTTTAGAATATATGACAATAATGCGGCCATACATCAGTTTACAGACACAGAATCACAGCTAGACAGCTAAATCTATAAAATTAAATATAAATATTGAAAAGTAAATACCTGCATATAATTATGTATTTGAAAGAAATGTCGTAATCACACTGATAAATTATGGAACTATACTTAAGGTTCCTATATGACACTATACTATATATTGGCGGGGAAATAAATAAATTTTCAATGCTCGCTTTCGTTTTTATTGTAGCTGGACGGTGACGTCACACTTCAGCGCAAGTCCAAGAGTTACTGATTGGATGAATTAATTACGCGTGTGTCAGCTCACCGCCGCGTTAACATAATTCCTCATGTTTTATTCAACTTCTACCTGACGTCAGGATACACCTTACTGTAGCGGACAGATGTTAGGGGCATGTTGTTTAAGGTAAAATTATATTATGCAATGACCACCTGACATTACATTTATACCTGACTGAATGTTGCTTCCGTTATATAAAATAATAAATGTATTTTTTTGCTTTATTATTAAAATAGTCCCTAATTACATCATAATACTGGTACTACAGAAGAAAAAAAATTCGGCGTTAAATTGTCCTTATAAGCATTACTTTAATTTAACGTAACATCACGCCTGTAATCCCCGAACGGGTAGGCAGAGGAGTGTAGTACACTCCCACGTTTCACCAGTTACATTTAAGTCCCATGGAATAGGTGGTGAGCCTA
>DWME01003631.1:0-17800 GCA_018244795.1 Parelbella ahira ahira
CCGCCCGAGTGCTCAACCACTCCGTACAGCGCGTACAGCAGGCGGCTCTGGCCGCGCGCTACCTTGTCCACCTTGCGCAGTTTGTCCATCGCGCAGAACGGCGCCAGGTCCAGCACCATCGGGAACTCCACGTGCTTCGACATCTTGCGGAACATGCAGCGCGGCCCCAGCTGAAAGCGCTTCAGGTGCAGGATGAGCACCGCAGGCGGGCTCGACACGAGGAACCGCTTCGTCGCGTTCGTGTACACGGTCTTGCCGTCTTTGCCGTTGATCCGTTCCGTGCACGTCTCGCAGCCCACCTTGTTGGTGCCCGTGAGCAGCTCGAGCGCGGTGAACTGGCTGAGGCACGACTGCACGCTGCACTCGTCGTCGTCGCACACGTAACGCGGCGACAGCGGACTTTGTCGCGAGAAAGACATGATATCTCTCGGGATGTGCTTCTCGAGCTCTATGGAGTAAATCGAGGACCGTGTCACCGAGGGTAACGTCCCTGAGAGCTCTTCCAGCGGGGCCGGTTCCGGCGGACTGTCCGGTCCCACCGGGGACGGATACGTGGGCTTCGACTTGATGTCGGTCATGTCAAGTTTTAGCTTGTCCAACTTGTTGGCGACTTCTTGATGATTATTGAGATCGTTATATAAGGAGTCCTGTGACCCGTGGTGGTTATATTCAGAGTTAACTAGGACTTCCTTGGAACTGGAGGCTCCCATGTCACGAGCATTGATATTATTATACTCTGGAGCGAATGAGATCCGTGAAACCGGTCTCACGTCCTCGTTCTTGTACGGCGACAATTTGCTGTGCTGCGGACTCGAAAGATCTAGATTAATTTCGCTTGAGAGCGAACTGTGACTGCCTAACTCCTTGCCATTGATAGGAGAATCGACATTGTCGACGGTCTCGGTCGAATTGTGCTTAGTAGTCTCCGGACTGGCCACGCCTGAGTCGGGATTGGACAAGTTCTCGAGAGAGATTAGAGGCTTGTAGTCGAGCGGCACGGCCGCCGAGACGGAGATGTCCGCAAATTCCACCTTGTCCTTATCGGTAGACTCCGGAGTGTTATCGGTCTTTTCCTTGTCCAGATCGACGGGGCTGGTGCGGATGGAGTCGGAGCTGATGACCTTCTCGGAGTTGTAGCCGGACTCCATGTGGTAGGCGGCGAAGTTGGCGGCGGTGTGCGCGAGGGCGGGCGCGGCGGGCGCGGCGGGCGCGGGCTCGGCGGCGGCGCGCGGCGCGTCCTCCAGGTTGTCCTCCACGTCGGCGTCCGACTGCTCGGAGGACGACTTGCCGTCTTCCTTAGCACCGTTTGCTTCTCCGGATCTGTCCTTCGAGGAGGTACCTGAAAACCGATATATTATTATTATTATTAACCGCCGTTAGTATTGATCGGTAGCAGCCTAGCGGTATTAATTTTACCGTTCCACTCTGAGAATCTGCCGATCGAACGACGTACCCGACTGATCCTACTAAGTTATGTGTTTAGTATTGAAAATCGCAATTTGCAAATGAAAAACATTGTAATGAAATTAAGACATGAGAGAGGAACCCCGAAGGGAGAGTTGTTGTCGAAGATGTATGAAATGAGCCTATCTACGTTTGGTTAAACTGGTAAAGCAACATATCGACTAGCTAGTGTATATTATACTAAAACATGTAACATTCTTTACATGAAGACTTAGCGATCTCCTTCATCATGTCTCTAACATTGTACAGATTAATTGAATGAACTGCATAGCGAACAACGAGGAAATTTAACAACCAAAGACAATTGCTAAAACTAGGCTTTTCGTTTACTGATCAGAGAACCTAACTGCTGGCCGAGGTCATAGATTCGAATTCACCCAAGACAAAAATTTGTGTATACGAGCACAAGTAGTTGTATAGTGCTTGTTGTAAAAAAACATTTATTTAAGTGTGTATTTATGTGTATATACATATGTAGTTTATAAGCCATTTGGTCGCTATAAGATAGGCTTTGCTTACTTTGGGAACAGATAACTACATATATATGGTGATGACCCAAGATATTACTTAGTTTGCTACCATAGAACATTCTAGTCTAGACGTTACGCATGCAAAGCACCACCTTTGTTCTTACGCGCCGCCTTTTTCGCAGCTATCCTCTCCTTCTTCAGCTGGTGTTTAGACGGTTTGTTGTCTTCAGGTGAATTGTACGCATTCTCCTCTGAAAACATGTTGGGTTTTTGTTTTAACGAATTTTTACGCCTCAGTGCTCTTACCCAAAGGCTTGTGGACACTGCATCTCCAAAATGTAAAGCGACATTTAGTCAAGACATGTTAGCTTACAATAAAATTGAAAGGAACATACATAGATGTAGGTAAATATTAATGACGCAAATTCGACCGATGAACAGTTAAATATCTATTGATATAATTCTGTCTATAAATTGATTGTTTGATTACACTTTCCTGTAATAACGAAGGTAAAAAAATCGGTTGTCTGTAAAGTCGGTTTACTGACGATAGTTGAACGTGACGTAATAAGAAAATACTGATGGAATGGTTGCATTTTTCAAAAGAAAATTTTAATTTTATTTAAAAAAAATAAAATTATAATCAACCCATAGTCATTCGACTGTTAGAATATGGGTCTCCTCTCATATTGAGAGGGTTAAGGCCATAGTCTGCCACGCTGGCTAAGTGCGGGTAGGCAGACTTCACATACCTCGGAAATATATATATATATAAGGATATCGGAAATATATATTTAACTTATATATATATATATATAAGTTAAATTAAATTTTATTTGTTTGATAGATATTTTGTATGGATATAGAGCAGGTAAATGGAAATCACAATGGAATTGATCAAGTTACATTTATTTGTACGCATAAATACTATTATGGCATTTTTTTTTACAATGTACATAATGCCGATTGTGCCTCTTTGTCGCTCGTTCCGCGCTCTCGCTTGCACTTCAAACCTTACATGGAACGCCTCAGAGCGAGGTAACGCCGCATAAGTCATGTTTTTTCGTGCGTGCAGCCGGCTCAATCGAATTATAAGACGTTGTCACGTCAATAAAACAGAAGAAAGGATATATCGAAGGTGTTATTGTACAGACATTACTGTTACACTTATTCTTGCTGCAAAACAAAATTGTTACACTGTACAATGGTTTTCTACAATCTTCTTTACAGGACGCATATTCGTGCCTAATAATGAGTGGCAACTTTAAAGAAAGGTCATTTAGTAAAAATGATTGGTGTCACTGAAGTGTTTCTGACTAGTCAATATTTCCTAAATGTACTGTGCTAAGTCATTAAAAACAAAAAAAAAAGTCAATGTCAAGTTTAACTGTCATTCATATTTACCTTAAAATTCAAAGAATACAGGGGAATAACACAAGATTACCAAAAACAAAATGGAATATCAAAAAGGTAGTAGTTTAAAAACGAGTAATTTAAAACATTTTCTATTACAATCATATCAGAAAATAATAAAACATAGTGCCTACGAATGAAAGCTGAAATTCGTAACTAATGAACTCACACTAATTATCTATGTCCATGCACACACATACACACCATATACACCATGTCTACAGCAAATATGAGAAAAATAAGAAAAAAAGATATTGGGTTTGTACCATTTGGTGTTTTCCTCCGGACGACGGCGGGGGGCTGCGGCCGGCAGGCAGCTACCGGCAGCGACAGGTCGAGGAAGTACTCCGTACGGTCGGACTGATGGAAGCACTCTTGACACTCCAGCGTCGACACGAGGAACCCGCGAAACACCTGTAAACAAATTGGCTGCTTAGTTAACCAACCATCCTGATGCCATCCATTCCTGATGACTCAATAGCGAAGTTCTAGCTCGTCAAAAGCGAGAGCGGTAGGCATCAGCGGAGTATGGTGGGAGAGGAAGCGCATTTCTCGCAAGTTCACAATTGGTTTCTGCATGTTGTTATATACATTTTTAATCTCATTATTTATATTTAGAAAAGGGGCATTTAATATTATCGTGATCTCTTTTACAGTTCTGTTATATGGAGTTGTCTTCTGAGAATAGAAATGTTTAGGAATATCAGCTGATAGAGCATGTTTAAATAGTAAAAGCACTACCAACCTGTTCTGGCCTCAACATTGTATCTGAAGCCTGCTGTCCATAAAACTTGACCTTCTGCTTCACCTCGCCATCCACCTTTACAGGATCAATCTTAGGGCTCACACAAAAACTCTCCAGAATTACAGACTGGTATCGACGGAGATCCTCAGATCTGGAATATAGAAAGTTTGAAATCAGTTTTTTGTCAATGTTATCTATAGCTGATTAAAATTATCAAATTTTATTGGGTGGCACAATTTTGGTTTGGGAGCATTGAGGAAGTTCGTATCGACCATTGGATGGGATAGGAGAAGTGATTGTACATATTTTACCTATATTATCTCTATCAAACTAGGATATGCAATTTTTTGTTAATTGAATTTAACTCGAAGAGTGTAGAATTATCTTAAATCTGATAAATGTTCCTTACACTATGGCTACTTAATGGTTAAATTTCTCCAATTGGAATATTGAATTACTATACCAATAGCTGATCTTAATTAGTTTAACTTCTTTTCTTATACATTCTATGCGAACTCAAGCAGACAGGTCCTAAAGATTCTTTAAAAAAATAGACTAAATTGTGATGAAATTTTAGCCAAACATTAGCACGAATTTCGAGCCTTAATGGACAAGTAACAAGTGAACTGGGAACAATAATCGAGGTAAAAATATTTTATTTGGTAATACTACCTTCTGTTGCATTACTATAATTCAATACTATGAATAGCATTAGCATACTTTTGGCTAGTATTGATTTACAATTGACAAACATTTACTGATATTATGGCGAGTTATATTTGGTACGAAAAAATAACCTTAACCCACATACATTTAAATCGATCCAGCCACCACAATGGTTTCCAAGTAGTCACAAAAAAACTGGAACCTACTGAGAGTTCGATCGATTTTTCTCGAATGAATAGTGATTCACTTCATCATACGATCGATTTCTATTCACAGCGACCGATTTAACGCCAAAATATGTTGCCACCACCAAAAAATTTACTAGATTCATCTAGAATTTTTCAAAAGTAAACATTTTCTATGAATGGGACTGGTACAGAGAGAATTCCCACAAACCCCTCCGCCCTATCCCACCTCCCTAACTAAAAATTGTACAATTGTGTGCTGTTAACCCTCCTTTATAAGAAAGAGTTCAGTATATCTTATAATTTTCTGACTAAAAGTCATGAAGTCAAACACATATTTTTGGCATGGGGAACACTGACCTGACTGCTTCAAGTAAATGCCGCAACAGCTCGTGGGAGTCATGTTGATCACCACCACGGAATTGGGGCAGTTTGGTCACTAGTACAGAGAAAAGTTTCCTTGGTGTGTAGACACCACCTTCACCTGGAATATATTATCATTTTATTAATGTGATGTACAAACACTATGTTTTAACATCCAATATGTGGCTTGTCTCTCAAATAACACTTAAATTTTAATTACATATTATCAACCTATTATCATACAAATACCATGCTACAGGATCACCCTGTGAGCAAAAGGACATTAGTGTTTGTTTACTATGATGTTTTAATTTGAATTACCTAGGATACAAGTCAATTAAAAACCTTTTCAAAGTGCAACCAGAAACAGTTTGATAAAGTGTACATTCGAGCACTAAATTATACATGAGAACATTATAAGACATATGTAGATGCAAATAGCCATTGTGCAATCATATAATTTGAACACGAGTTGTAAAATTAAAATAAATGGGCCATCATATGAAAATTGTGATGACTTAATAATATTGTACTGACCCCAATTTGCACAGTAACATAACATGGAAATGAAGAAATTGAGATTTGTAATTGTCAGAATTCCAATAATAGCAAAACATGATTATGATTCATGACAAAACCATATTAATATCAATTGGCTTAACAAGGGAGTTATTTATGAATACACTTATACAGCATCACTTTACAGACATTGTATTTGTCTCATTCAAACTGAACACATTTAATATATCATAGACAGGGATGCAACATTTGGAACTTGAAGTAAGAAAAGATTATCTTTTATAATTGCTCATCTTTTCAAGTACTAGGTGGACAAAACAATTACACAATTTTAGCTATGCAAGCTATTCTAAACAATAAAGTCATATGAAGCTACAATTAATGAAGAATAAAACTCTACAGGAATTAAATTCTGTCAAATCTATATCAACTGATAATATGTTGTAAACTTGTGTATATACAAGCCCATCTATTTACACAATAATTAACATCTAATGATTGTGTAAATTATTAAAAAATTAATCACGTCACAATAGCTTTAATTGATATTAATAATACCAATTAGAGAAATATTGTAGCTTTCGAGATTGTCACAATCATTATATGTACATATGTAAATTGTCAGTGAATGTTTTCAACTTTCCAAAGAAACATTGGCAGGGTAATGTGGGTCATGGATATAATTAGCATAGCCTAAATTTAGACGGACAAAAACTATCCATCCGTATGCTTGTATCAGTTAGTTTCCTTTCCTTCAATTAATGTATAGACAACCTTGGATAATGATTCACAGCTCTTTGTTCTTTTTTTACAGTAGCACAGGCAATATTTATTTTTTATTTGTACCCAGTTTTTATATGGTTTAATTTCTCACTCAATTATTGTGTTACATCTTGAAAAATAGAATTTAAACAATAGTTTAAGCACAATGTTTATGCCATTTTGTAGTAGCCGGCTTTGGATTGACATTGATAAATGTTACCCGGAGTTCCAATATTAAATTTGCAATATTATTCTTATCTACACAGGTATAAATAAGATATTATTTTAGGACCTAAATGTAACTAGTGAAAAGTCTGATTGCACTACAGTCTTCTGCCTGCCCTTTCAATGATTACGGGTGTGATGTATGCTTTTACATATAAAGGTTAAGAGACAATACTTGAATTATAAATAAAATTTGTTAACATTATTTTTTACAATAAGATAGGTAATTAAGCACTGTCTGTTGACCTTTATATGTAAATGTAATGTGAAGCACAATTACAAAAACAAAAAGAAAATTGTAATAAATCTTTGTTTTAATGAATCAAGAATCATATTGTGTATTCAATTACTACTATTCTATTATAATTTAAGATGTTTCTATTGGTATCGAATAATTTATTAAATGTTATTCATAGATTCTTCCATAAATCAATGTTAAAATCAACAACTGTTTTCCTTATGTTTGATTCACAGAAACTATTTTTGTAATATATTAGAGAAGCAATTTAATCTGGTTGCCATCTATTTTGTTTTGATTTGCTTATATTTAAACACAGGATACAAAAAGAGGCAAACAAAATATAAAATAAAAAGATGAGTATCAAGGCCTAGGTTCAGGGAATAATTGTACTGTTTTTAATAAGCAACATACCTGCTTGCAATTCCGCTATAGCTTCAGCTAACTCCTTTGTTAATGAACCCCATTCCCCCAACTGTCCAGTAATAGGCGGCAGGTCAATCTCCTCAGCCTCCTCATCGTTCTGATCAGACTTCAGTTTTAATTTACCACCAGGCAATGTGAACGTCTCTCCTGGAGTTGCCATTTCTTGAAGGACATTCAATAGATATGGTGTCTGCACTAAACATTGCATTACAGAATTAAAAAAACATGTATTTCCTAAATTTGTGAGACCTCGAACTCTTGGCAAGTTGGTGGCCATCGCTTTGTCTTTGCCTTTCAACTCTGTTTTTGTTATAGTCTCTGTTAAATTTGGTTCATCTAAACTTTTAGCTGATTTTGTATCATAGAAAAGTTCTATTGGAGGCAACTTAGGATTTCCAATTGCTTGCTTTTTAAGATATTCTATACATTCATGCAATTTTTTGGCACTGGACGCAGTGACTTCATTGTTGCAATAGTAACAGTAAATACCCCAAGTGGTGGTGTTGGCAGTGAGGGCATGGCAATCAGAGTGAGGGGTGTTGAAGTGGTTCAGGGCGTGCTTGTTACGAGCTCGGCCACATAACTGTGTGCCGCAACGCAAGCACATCCATAATGACAGGTCCTCCTCGAAATTTGCATCTACCACCTCCGTTATAGGACTCTTTTTACACTCAGAGCACTCCTTCTCGAAGCCACCTGTCTTTAGCGCCTTCTTCAATTTCGTGAGGTCGACAGCTTTAGCGACGTGAAAACATGCGGACTTCACAGTTTCGTCGCAAGATTCCGTGGACTCGTCTCCGTTCTCGCTGGGGTCGCTCTGTCTCTTTTTTTTAACCATTGTCGCGTTAAATCGGGCAGCCGACCGCCTGCAACGTAATCAGATACACTTTTAATAATAACCATACGACCACAAAAAGAACAAACTGACATATCTGTGTCGATAGCAATGGCACGCGTGACAACGCACATTCACCGCAATATCATCTACATAACGAATTTACATAGGCAAATATAGTATCCCATAACTTACAATTACATGCGACAACAATTTTTTTTAACTAAACGCTTCACTAATATTTGATTTTATAGATAAGCCAAAATTTTTGTCACAAAAGTAAACCACGGTCGTCAGACATCTTTGCAACTTTACAATGTTACCAATATACGAAATGAAAATAAAGTTTCCTATTCATTAAAATTATCAATTGAACATCGTTAAACCGTAAACGAATCGCCGTTGCTCAAAATCTTAGCATCTGAGACGAGATCATGCCATCTGGCGTGGAATAGTTGAGATAAAATGTTGAAACGTCAACATGACCGTAGTGGATGGAATTCGTTAATCAAGTTGTGTATTTAGATTAATTGCGTTAAATTTATATAGCAAATCATTTTCACAATAAATATAGTACACGGAGTCTTGTTCAAATATGTAGTTTTTATCAAATGACTATACAGCGGCCTCTAAACATATTATTATTGATAGGAAATTGTTGTTGGAAAATTCGCCACTATGTCACTACCAGGTAATGGAATTTTTGTGGTGCAAGGGGAAATGGCCATGCTCGTCACAGCGATGCGGCGGAGCACACGGTGGGGCTCACATTCGTTCCCCAACGAGGAATATGACGTCCTAATGAGAACCTTCCAAGATCTAAAGATAATCCTTAATCAAGTGGACGATTTACGCCTGTTGGATCCAGCTACATACCTTAGCCCCTTCCTAGAAGTTATCAGAAGCAAGGAGACTACGGGTCCAGTGACAAGCTTGGCTCTATCAGCTATCCATAAATTCCTATCCTATGGCCTTATAGGTAAGCTGTGTTCCACTGATAATTCCTTGCATCATATATATATATATTCATAAAAATATTTATATTATGACTAATAATAATGCTTAAATAGAGCAACATTTTGGGAGAATGAGACTGATTTTATATAGTTTTAAACTTGGTGCTCTCTGCCTATTAGTCAGGCACCTGACATCACGAAATACTGTTAATATATAACCAAAATACTTTCAATTGAACATAACATCCAGGAAGTTCTTTATTTTTAGTGTTGTATATCACTTGATATTATAGATATTATAAGTATAGTAAAACTATTTAATTATAATTTATTACCCAGCGAGCATCTGACAATGATACAAATCATTGTTATAACTACATTTCATTCATCTTTGTCACCATAAAACTTTTATGGTTGTACTATTGAATGTGGGTCTTCCCTAATAATGTTAACGCCTTTATCTGCTAAATAAGCGGATTGGAGGATGACATACATTTAATTGACATTTTCATAAATTTTATGTGTACAGAGAGCACTCATATCATATTTCGGGCACTGACAAAACTAGTATATTCTTTAAGTGCTCAAACCGGACCAGAAATTGTCTTCTTAACACATTTTTATGATATTTATTCTTAAATTGTGCAGTTTTGTAAAGAAGTGTTCATCTTAGATTTGAACCCAAGACCCCCCTGAGTTTGAGGCTAAATCACTGCCTAGACAGTAGTAGTCTGAAATAATATTTAGGTTCAGCAATAAGCTGCATAATTAGTTCTAGACCCTGGTGATAAGTATTTTTAGGTAGGTATGTACATTGGTAGGAATGTTAAATAAAGTACCACAAATACAAAAACACATTATGAAACTGTCTGATTGGAGCCTAATTGGCAGTGCAATATTAAAAAATGTTACAATATAAAGAAATATCTTCCAGACCCTACACACCCAAGTGTGCCAGCCACAGTTGAAGATATAGCAGATGCAGTGACACATGCACGGTTTGTTGGCACTGACCATTCTTCAGACGGAGTTGTCCTCATGAAGATACTGCAGGTGTGTAAGCTGAGAGCTATTTGATGTATTATTATAATATATTTTGCATAAAATTACACCTTCATGTTCATATTGGAAAGATATTAGTTCTAAAATGCTACCATTTAACATATATTTAATCAAAGTATAGATAAAATGTTTTAAAGATACAAAATTGATAAAAAAGGAACTTGCCATCTCTTCAGCAGATAAGAATTGCATCACTGATTATGCGACTCAAATCTCTAGTGTTGATTAAAATCTACGTATGAGATATAAATTAAGTATTAAAAATATTTTGACTAAAAGTATTATAAAATTATAAAGTTATTATTAAACAGACTGCCTGTTTGGTCAAGCAGTTGTAAATTGATTTGCATGACTAGTGATCGATTTGTCCTGGGTTTGAATACCAAGCCGAGTACTATTGGATTTTTCTAAAAAAGAGATTATTAGAAATTAGAAATTTCTAACATTTATTCGGAGTCTGGTTCTGTGCCTGGTGTATGGCAATAGACTCCCTACCTCCCATGCTGGTACATAATGTAACAGATGAAACATCACAGTGTATCTTAAATTTATTATAAAACAGATTGTTCAGTGTTATTAAAATGCCTTGACAGGTACTCCGAACATTGATGTTGAGCCCAGAAGGCACAATGCTCACAGACGAGAGTGTATGCGAGATTATGTTGAGCTGTTTCCGCATATGCTTTGAGACCAGGTTGACAGGTGAGATTATGTAAACCTATTTAGTGGCTATTTAGTTGTTCCACCACAACTTTGTGAGGGTGTGTAGCATATGCCACTGTAATATGTCATCACCAACCCTTATTATGCTTCCACTGATAATGACGGGTATCCTTACAAAATGAGAAAATTTAAGCTTATAGTTACACACTGAATTCAAATTTGGATACTGCTGAGTAAATCCTAAATTCTCTGAATAATTATTCTTCACTTTAGAAGTGGCGTGGAAAAGAAATAGCAAAATGAACTTCAAATGTAAAATAAAATCAATAAATCTTTTTTTTTTATATTAAGTATATGGTGTGATTACGAAACATGAAAACTGATATGAACATCAAAGTATGATATATATGAAACATATTAATATTAATTGTTGGTAGTATTATGTTGTCATGTCAGGTCTTTTACTGAGTAAATAGAGCACCAAGTGTTCATTGTGTTTATCCATACAGACCTGACATGTTTCTTCAACATTCACATGTTAAGTACGAGTCTCATAAAACCTGCATAATTATGCTTTTTACAGAACTTCTCAGACGTAATGCTGAGCAGTGTCTCCGGGACATGACGCAATTGATCTTCATGAGACTTCCGCAATTCACGCACGATGACACAGCAGCCACGTTTACGACAGTCGGTTTCTCGCTCAAGAGAAGAGAAAAAAGTAGCAAGAAGAAACTAATGAATGTTGCAAACAGTAAGTTGCTACACAGAATTTCCAAATTTATGATGTACCAGTTGCAGAGATTGTAGATGATAGATACTAATGTTCATACTTCATTGTACCAACTGGAGGGGTTGTAAGTGGTGGGAATAAGTTCAGCTCACCAATAGAAATGCCGGTGTTGCACCTGCCAATATATAGTGATGCCGATATAATTAGTTATTTTAGGCACACAATGACATATTATAATCACCATCAACCTTTTTATCATTCTATTGATGGACATACAATTCTAACTTGATTATGGTAGTGTACTTATATACAAAGATATCTGCTAATCACTAATAATAAATTAATTGAATTATTTCTTCATCTGTATTTTTCTGATTTTGTAAAATAGTAATCTGTGCAAATTTTTCCATTGTAACTTTGGTATAACAAATTGTACAACATAGATTTTATTAATCAGATACATATATTCATTTTCAAAACGATTTTTCCGTTTCACTATGAATTTTTTTTTTAATAATTAAGACTTGATAAATTGATTGATAGTTGATTACTTAATTAGTAGTCTGTTCGCTTCAAGGAGGCGCCGGTACATAAGAGTAGCCAGCTGCCCCACGGTTATAAAAATTATGTGTTGGGTATGTCTTGATGGCCATACCCCGCGCGCCGTCGCCGGCACACGCGCCATCCAAGCGGCGAACACCCTTTTTGTTCGGACTTGCTTCAGCCGCTCTCTTATACACGCTACGGAGTACAACCGTTAGCGTGATTCACGATTATGTTGTACAGTGCCATCTGTTGATAAATAGCGGAACTATTTTGTTTAAACATGCCTTTAATGGATGGATAAATGGTTTTGTTTAATGTTGCGTACCTATTACATATTTTCAAACACATTTGACAATATATGAATAAATATTAAATATTTATGTTCGTTTTAGTCATAGCTTACAGTATTTTTTTTACTTTAATTTTTTTTTAACCCATAATATCCGTTGGCAATGATGCGGTTCAGAGTAATATTAAAAGACATAAAAAGTAATACTAATGCTTGTACTTAGTAATTAATTAAATATTTTATTCCAGGCATTAATTCTCTCGAGAGGAAACCTTCAATGGAACTTGTTAGCAATGAAACAGAAGAAATGAAAAAAGCAAGGTATAAGTAATTGACATGAAATAGGAATTCACCATGGTCATTTAGTTTCAGTCATATGAAATATATAGAATAATATGTTCAATTGTCCAAATTGAATTAATTATTTATTTTAGATTTGTTTATTTATTTTCAACTTACCTTGAACATTTCATGTACTCTTTACACCAAGTTCGATTGTGAATTACAAATTAACCCATTTAAATAAACATTGTTTCAAACAATAACCAAAATAGCTGATTAAGTACTTAATATGATGATATATTTATATTAATATTGAATTTAAAATTGGTGGTCGTATATTAAAAAGAAAATGCTTAATCATTTCTATCTTAACAAAAAAAGATTTAAAAATTGACTATGGTTACCATGAACAGCAAAACCAAAGATTCAATCAACGAAGCTGACATAACGATAGAACCGCCAGGCGAGATACAGAGCCCCACGAAGAAGCATGCACGACACTCCTCTATGGACCTGGCGAATGGCAACACCTCGATAACACAGCTGCTGGAAAAGTGTGTCAACCCTGAGAGCGCGGATAACGTGGACGGTGGAGAGAACAAGGAAGACACAGAAAATGAAAAGGCGGAAGAGGTTGCAGCGGAAATAGTTGAAGGTTAGATTTTTTTTCTCTTACCGTTTTGAAGGCGGTTTGAATTGAGAACCCAATACATATATGGTTTTTTTATTTAAAATATGGAGCCCTTTAGTCAAGTAACTACTATCTTATTTAAGGGCATGCGAGTTGTAACTCAGGATGTATCAAGTTAGTGATGACACTATCCTATTAAGTACCTGTGCTCACATCATCCTAGTTCAGTTTAAATATATTATTGATAGACTCTATACCTCACAAGAAATTCCGGTGACACGATGGATTTTTTAAACTACCTATATATATGGGTTAGCGTTTGGGCACGATCTCTCCTGATAGACAGCGAAGATGTGTCCTAAGATTGCATTGCCCCTCTTATCAGATGCCTGAGGCCAACATGGCTGTACGCTGCTTATTGTCTTACCCTCCTAATTAAACCCATCCTATAACTCTTTTCAGGTCAGGCCACATGTACAACGTAATGTTGTTCACTTTTTATATACACTGCAATGACTGCGAATAAAGGATTCTTTCTTTCTTCCATACATCTGCTCAACCATCGATCCCATCGAACCCCTACATCACCTTTGTCACATCTCAATAATTCTCTTCCCTAGTCCCGTCGTGACTTAGGATAAATTTTGTTCCTTAGTTTCAGAAGCATCAGAGCAACAGGGCAAAGAGTCGGAGCAAACGAAACCGGAACCACAAGCACACAACGAGAGCAGCGAGAAGCTGGAGGAGTATGTGAACCACAGGGGGGTGAGGTTCACGCCGCAGGAGGAGACCCTCAACCTGCAGCCATACGGGCTGGTGTGCGTCAGGGAACTGTTCAGGTAATCATTACTGCGCGCATATGCACAGCGCTCGTAAAGTTAAGTAACAAATAATTAATTTTTGTAAGTACTCATAAACTTATTATCAACCCCAAGATTTTTCCCTAGTTCCCTTTGGAACCTTAGTAATAAAATGATAATGTTTCATTGTCTTTTATGTCAAAGGTTAAAGTTTCTTTCGTGAAAATAATTTAATTACATCTTTGGACAATCCCCAATCATCCCGTAGGTTTTTGATCTCGCTGTGCAACCGGCTGGACGCGCAGAACACGCCGGCCATGCTGCACCTGGGACTGAGCCTCGTGGGCACAGCGCTGGAGGTGGGCGCCGACCAGCTCGCCAAGTACCCCTCGCTGCTCTACCTCGTTAAGGACCCTTTGTGCTGGAACCTTTTAAATGTAAGTTTCTTATTACAAATTATAATTAACCTTTTCTAGCAAAACTGCAGGCAGTGTCACCACCTAACTCGAACAGTCCTATGAGAATAGGATTGTTAATGACAGTTGATTCAATTGGTATTAGTTGTTAAGAACACTACAAAAGGCGGATTATATATAAACATACTACATAAATAAATTATGTAAGTAATAATTAAAATTTCCTTTCCAGCTACTCAGCGCTGACAGGATATCAATATTTGCACTAGACCTGCAAATATCCTTTCTGCTGTTCGAGGCGCTCAGATTCCATTTAAAGTTCCAAATGGAGGCGTACTTCAAGAAGGTCCTAGAAATCATATCAGCGGATACAACAAACGTCGCATACGAGGTTAAGGAGTTCCATCATTTAGCATTGGAGAGTTTGGCCCAGATGTTCAGGATACCCGGCCTATGTACTGAGCTGTATCTGAACTTTGACTGTGATGTATACTGTACAAATGTGTTTGAAGAATTGACCAAGATACTATCAAAGAATGTGGTATCCTCCACGGACTACCACACCCATACGCTGTCTCTGGAGGCGTTGATGACCATCATCGAAGCGATAGAGATGGGCCTAAGTCAGAAGGAGACAAAGATTGACGAAGAGGATGTCTTCGAGGAAAGTGATTCCAAGAATACGTATGGGCGAGGGGGTCATGTGTCCTTGGAACTGGGTGGGCTGGACGACGCTTCGGTGGCCAGCGACCACGTGACTCACGACATCAGCCAATACTTCGGCGGCGGCAGACTGGGCAGGCACAAGCCTACCACGGAACTGCCCACTGAAGCCGAGTTGGACAACATCAGGAATATGAAGAAGGTATATTTGTTAGGCACAGTGGAATAAGTAAAATGGCATGAGGGTTGATAGGGTGTTGTAGGGTTAGTATGAACTTTTTACTAAGCAATACTTAGTGTACAAACACTATACTTTTTGTAATATAAAATGGTATTCAAAATGACGACTTAAATAATTCAAATCATTTCAATTATTAGCGGAATGTGTTGCCACTGTTCAATGCAAAAGTGTGATCTGTGGTAATGGTTAAATCCACAATATCACCTAAAACCACTGATCTCTATGAATATAATTATGGTATAAATATGCTGCCTGGATCAGTTTCTTATAAATAAAATTGTTTTCAGTGGGTGACCCAGGGCACACAGCTGTTCAACCAGAAACCGGAGCGCGGCATCGAGTTCCTACAGGAGCACGGTGTATTGGCAACACCTTTGGACCCTCACGAGGTCGCCATGTTCCTCAGAGAGAACCCCGATTTGGATAAGAAAATGATTGGTAAGTATTTAATAACACCATCCGTCCTGGCCCAGAGGGAGTCTACGCTAGTCCCTAGTCTAGTACACTAAGAAAGTCATTCAAAATCCTTCACGTAGTCTTTCTCGCTAATATTTGATATCTTGTACTTAAAAATCATTTTCATCAAGTGACTCGAGTAATTCATGAAAATCCTCTCAACAAAATCGTAAACACAGCAACACAGACGTAAAATAAGTTTATTAATCCGTTGATTAATTTAAAAACGTTATTACGTTTTTGTATTTGAACAGGTGAATATATCTGCAAAAGGTCGTCAAGAGGTGAAGATGCCACAGACGAGTCAATGAGTGTGCTGAGCGCGTTCGCGCAGAGCTTCGACTACGCGGGGCTCAGAATTGAGCAGGCACTCAGACTGTACCTGGAGACATTTCGACTGCCCGGCGAAGCTCCGCTCATTTTCCTCGTGATGGAAAAGTTCGCTGAGCGTTGGCATGTGAGTTTTAATAACATCTTCGTTTTCAAAATTATTTCGTTCTTAATGTCTATCTTGTAATACTTTTTTTCTTTTTTCTATGGTCAGTCGAAGACGAAAAAAAAAAATTAATATATGTAATTGTTATTGTTATTGACACGTTGGTATAGTGGTTTGTGATCCTGACTGCTAATCCTAGATTGTGCGTTCGATGCCTGCCTGCGAGTAATACGTACACTGTATATAAGTAGTTCATTAACTGTCAGGTTGCGTCAACCGTAGCACAAATTCTGATTAGATTGAATCATGGCCGTGTGTATCGATTAATATTTATTTCCCAACGAAGTAGCCGGTTACATCATATAATTATATGGAATCGGACTGCAATCACGACTTTTAATTTAAATATGGTTTTGGCCACCAGACGACGAATGGCGAGCCGTTCGCGAACACGGACGCGGCGTTCCGGCTGGCGTACGCGGTCATCATGCTCAACATGGACCAGCACAACCACAACGCCAAGAAGCTCAACGTGCCCATGACCGTAGACGACTTCGTACGCAACCTGCGCGGCTGCAACGGCTCCGGCGACTTCGACCAGTCCATGCTCGAGGCCGTCTTCCACTCCATCAAGTGAGTTTTGCTAAGGGTTCAGCCCATGCTTCAGGTTGTCTTCAATCCCCGCTTAGTGAGTTGCGAAGTTTTCCATGATTCAGGAATTTTAAACCTTAATTGTATTTTTTGATGCTTATTTTTATGGTTATTTTTAAATACACAAGAAACATCTGTTCACGACAGCAGATTTATTTTATCCGTGTAGTATTGGACAGGCGCAGTTAACTTAATTAGGGAGAGCAGTTTTATTATATAGGAAGTACTCGTATTATAGAAATTTTATGTATATGAATTTTATTAGTAATTTGGAAGTCATTTTGAAATTCTTTTCTTTTTATTTTAATTATAAACTGAACTGTAATTATCTAAATTTTAACACATATTATTCGATTTTTTGTTATCATTTCGTAGAAATTTTAATTTAAAAAAAAAATTAAGAGGTGTGTTTTAAACACAAACCTACTTGTCTTCGTACTTATGGCTTCTTTTGGGCTCGTGCGCGTAGCCAATTGTAAGTTGCGTGTGTATTCGAGTACGATACTTAAGTAGAGTGAAGCAGAATGTGAGCGCTAAGGGTGGTGTGGTCAGGGGCGAGGAGATGGTGATGCCGGCGGAGCGCGTGGGGCCGGTGCGCGACGCGTACCTGTGGCGCGTGCTGCAGCGCCGCGGCCGCGCGCCCGCCGCCGCCTGGCGCGCCGCG
>DWME01003632.1:0-17800 GCA_018244795.1 Parelbella ahira ahira
CGATAGTACTATCGATAGTATAGGCTTTTTCGATTAAAAATATCGATTGCAAAACTATCGATAGTTTGGCAACACTAAAACTGACTATTTGATAAACATCAGTGTCAACGTGACTTAATTTTACTGTCATTGGTATTTTTAATCTAGAATTCATTACTCTAAACGGCAAAAAAATTGCGTAACAATTACCTTTATAGCCCTTTTAATTGTTGTTTTTAACACTTTTGAACAAATTAAAAAAATAAGAGATTATGTTGTGAAGGTTAGCATATTGTTAAAAAAATCAAGTAGATCATAATGTACACTCTATGAAAACACTATTATTTATAATCTGGCAATTCTGAATCGTCAAATTTTGGCATGGTTGATCTTTACGGGACCGAGTGAAATAAAACCGTTTTGTTAGAATTATTATGAAAATGGAGTGGAAACCTGAACAAGAAGGATTAAGACAAATTTTAACGCTTCTTAAGGAGTCACAATCGCCAGACACTGCTACTCAGCGAGCAGTTCAACTAGTATCCTTTTCATAATTTTCTCGTCGATGCTCTTTATCGGCGTGAATGTTTTTTGTATATTACATCTATTTAGTTCATAATTAAAGTAATTTAATTGCTTACATATCTTGCTTTTACCTGTAATTCATTCAGATATATATAGGCGTGTGATAGGCATCTTCTCCACGCTTACGATAAAATCGATTTTTCCGACATGACAGTCATTGACAGCTTTCGGTTAATTATATTTTCCATAACAATCTATTATCAGAAATTGGAAGAATTGAATAAATATCCCGATTTCAACAATTACTTGATTTTTGTTTTGACTAAACTGGTAACTGAAGAGGAGCCAACAAGGTCCTTAAGCGGATTAATTTTAAAAAACAATGTAAAAGCACATTACAATAGCTTTTTGCCGGAGGTGGCAGAGTTTATTAAGCGGGAATGTCTATCTGCTGTCGGGGACCCGTCCCCGCTGATCCGCGCTACCGTGGGCATAATCATAACAACAATAGCCAGCAAGGGGGAGCTAACCTCTTGGCCAGAGCTACTACCTGCTCTATGTCAAATGCTTGACTCCCAAGACTACAATGTTTGCGAGGTAAGGTACATGCCACATAAGTATCACTTATGTGTATCAGTGCCATACAATTCATAAGTGGTTCTTTAATTTTAGGGAGCATTTGGAGCATTACAGAAGATTTGCGAAGACACAGCAGAGTTACTTGACAGTGATGCATTGAACAGACCACTGAATGTCTTAATACCTAAATTCCTGCAGTTCTTTCGGCACTCATCACCGAAAATTAGATGTCATGCAATTGCTTGTGTAAATTATTTTATCATGGGAAGAACACAAGCACTAATGTTGCATATAGATGCATTTATTGAGGTTTGTTTGTTTGGTTGATAGTTGAAAATTCCTGATTAGGTATTTGGTTTAAAGTACTTTTTCACATAAATGCTATTTTTCTAGAATCTTTTCCATCTAGCGGCAGATGAGGACCCAGATGTGAGGAAAAATGTTTGCCATGCCTTGGTTTTGCTGCTGGAGGTCCGACTGGATAGACTCATCCCACATTTACCAAACATTATTGAGGTAATATATATATTTAATATTTGTAATATTTATTGAAGTTATTTTCCTTGCATTATATGTATGTTCTTTTTCTACAGTACATGTTGGTCCGCACACAAGATCCGGAGGAGGGAGTGGCATTAGAGGCTTGTGAGTTCTGGCTGTCACTTGCTGAACAGAATGTTTGTCGTGAGGTATAACTATAGACATTATTTTAATTTTAATATTCATTGCTTACATAAACCTAATGACACATAATTGAGCTCAGAAATATCAGATAAGGAAAACATGAATTAATTTGACTTGATTGAAGCCTGATCAAGTTTTGATGTAATGTATCTATTTCATGGCCAGTTTTAATTTTAGTTCAATATAACATTTTAAGGTAAATCTCCCAGTGAATACTACAATTCAGATTTTATTATCTGTGTTGTCAATTTGTTGTAAAGTATAAATGCATAAAAATAAATATATCTGAATTTTTATGCCAATAGGCCCACTCCCTATTCTATGTATATCTGGTAAATTGTGAGAGCATACTACACTCCTCTACCCCTTCAAGGAAATGTGGGTGTTATATTATGTTCCACATAAATAACAGTGCTAGACAAATAGTAGTGTGTTAGTGGCCTTGAATGTAATTTATAACAAGCTTCTACTGCTATTGAATGTTTATTTTCATGAATTTATCAATATTCTGTTCTTAGATAAAATGAATACACACTGTTTATTAATTTCTTTTCATCCACTTACATTTATGTGATTCACTAATTATCTTCATAGCTATATATTAGCTTTATTTTACGCTGATTGCTATTAATCATGCTACTTGATAATATCATATGAACATGGTTTTTAGAAGTGGAAGTGTCCACTTGACAAGTCCAGCCATAATATGGTTTCAATGTATACTGAGAAGACCTTGAATTAATTCATTTGAACTATTACTTTAATTTAAACTGTCCTTTTAAGGTTCTACAGAGCTATAGATGATAACATATGCCTTTAACAATTACATAACGCTGTTTGTGTTGGGTTAAATTGATAAGCATTTTATGAAATTGTTAACAGGTTCTCGGACCGCGACTGCCTGCGTTGTTGCCTGTGCTGGTGCGCGGTATGCGCTATTCGGAGATGGACGTGATCCTGCTGCGCGGCGACCGCGACGACGACGCTGACGACGCGGAGCCCGACCGCGAGTCCGACATCCGTCCGCGATTCCACAAGCCTCGCTCACACACCATCAAACACAACTGTAAGTGCCATAAAGTGATAGAATTATATCGATTTCACCTTTTTATAGTTCATAAATTAACGATTATATCTGTTGAGAGTATAAGGGACGGTAATTTTCATTGACTTTAATAGTTTTAAAAATTTTAGCATATGCTGCTTGTGTTGAAGTGATTTGAATTTTAATATTAGCAGGCGGAGGCGACAGCAACATGTCAGGGGGTGGCGATTCAGACGACGAGGAGGACGGCGGTGGTGATGCGGACGATGGCTCGTTGTCAGACTGGAACCTTCGCAAGTGCAGCGCCGCGGCTCTCGACGTACTTGCCAACGTGTTCGGTGCCGACCTGCTACCCGTGCTCTTCCCCATTCTCAAAGAGACACTTTTCCACGAGGATTGGGTCATAAAAGTATGTTTTATTCTTAGTTAAACCTGCCTAAGGTTGATCGCAAACCTTTTTTGCTAAATCTTTTAATAGCTAATACTTTTGTAATGGTAACCCTTCTATTTGCTTTGATTGGAAAAAATATGCACTTTTAATGGAAATTCCAACTAAATCTCAAACATTTCTAATATACTTATACATGTCGGAGGCAGATCCGGATTGTCTTGAGAGCCATTCATCATTATGCAGGCGGACGAGGGAAATCGTGCAATAAAAGAGAATAGCTCCTCCCATCCATCACTCTACGACAAAGCAATCACACAGTACAACAAACGAGAGGACAGTTTCGTGATGATCACTTCATTAGGCGACGGTTCGAACCAAAATGGCCAAGGGTTTGTCCGTCGGCAGCATCACGACTCTGTCGTAGCGCGGGAAAACACCATGGGACTATTCCGCCGCTAGGTGGCGCTCCGTCGCTAGGTGGCGCCCGCGCTTTCGTTTCGTTTTGTGTCCATACTCTTGACTTATCGCGACGTCACCGCGACGGTGCTGCTATTTCTAGTATCTTGCGTATCAACACAACATCCGTACTAAAGACCGTCTCCGCATACATCTTAAAGTAATATTATTGATCGCAATTCGTTTATTGTAGGAGAGTGGAATATTAGCGTTGGGAGCGGTGGCGGACGGCTGCATGGGTGGCATGGTGCCTCACCTGCCCGACCTGGTCCCGTACTTAGTGTCATGTTTGGCGGAGCGAAAAGCACTAGTGCGTGCGATTACCTGCTGGACACTCTCGCGCTATTCTCACTGGATCGTCTCACAGTCCCACGACCTCTACCTTCGCCCAGTCATGACTGAGGTGAGTTCTATCACATACATTATTAAACAAAAATATCTGGTCTCGATAAAATAATACAACTTAGAAATGTACATCTTACTTTGTGTTTGTATCAGTTGTAAAGCCTCCTTAGCAGCAGTAGCAGTATTCACATATCAAATAATAATATGAAAATGCTACAGTTACTACTTGTTACCTATTGCTCCTATACAAAATCCAAACATTAAGAATGTTTCATTTATACCTTTTTATATTTGCAGCTATTAAAACGTGTCCTAGACAATAACAAACGTGTACAAGAAGCAGCCTGTTCAGCTTTTGCCACTCTTGAAGAGGAAGCGTGCACAGAACTTGTACCATACCTCGGTCACATTCTTCAAACACTTGTCTATGCATTTAGCAGATATCAACACAAAAATTTACTCATACTGTATGACGCGATTGGCACACTTGCTGATTCAGTAGGCCACCACCTAAACAAGCCGGAGTACATCAATTTATTGATGCCCCCTCTTATCACCAAATGGAATGTTTTGAAGGACGAAGATAAGGATCTATTTCCACTACTAGAGGTTTGTAATGTTCTATCTTTAATGAGCATGTTTATTTTACTGACTACAATCATGTTATGTCAAGGATTTTGTTTGTTGTGACGGAATGAGAAACTTCATCAAGAACCTAATCAAATCTTCCTTATGGAGCACACCCTTCAAATTCTTAACCATTAAATAAAATTTCTGTTTGCCATAATAAGTTGTATTTGTTCATATCTTGTTTTTACAGTGTCTATCTTCAGTAGCCACAGCACTTCAATCGGGATTCTTACCATATTGTGAACCAGTATTCAGGAGATGTGTATCACTTATTGAACAAACACTCAATCAGAATATTGTGAGTATTAGTCTTAATTACTTTACTCCTAATACATTATTTTTATCCATATTTTGAGCCATTTAAATTTTTAATTATCTTTAATGTTAAATGTATCATATAGACCATATTAAATTTATTACAAAATTAACAGACTAATAATTATTCAACTTTATTAAATCATACATTTTCTGTGTGAAGGCAAATACACAGAGTCCAGAGCAATTTGAAGCGCCAGACAAGGACTTTATGATCGTCGCCCTGGATCTGTTGAGTGGTCTTGCAGAGGGACTCGATGGGCATATAGACCACCTGGTACACAACTCAAATCTCATGCAGCTGCTGTATCAGTGCATGCAGGATCCCATGCCCGAGGTATACCTTGTATGTAGATCGCTTTACTTACACTGGGGGTGCCTAGGGTCTCTATATGTCTGTTAGTATGTGGAGTAACATAAATGTTCAATATACCTTTATTTATTTTTACATTACAATAAAATTATATTATAATTATATTTTGTTTACACATATTTTAAGTTTAAGTATAGTTTATTTCATTTTTATGTACAACTAACTAACTTTAAATTTGTAATATCATAATCAGACTGCAATAATTATGTGCCATTTATAATATGTAATGTATGATAGTGCACCAAATATTTTACAAAATTATTAACAGTTTATTTATAAGTGATTAATTGACTGTGTTTAATTAACTTATCAACTAACATTCCTCTGACCTATAGTATATTTCCAAATGCACCATGTAACAATATTATAGTATATAAATATAAAAATATGTGTAATATATTATCTCCATCAAGTACTAACACAATTGGGTAAAGGGAATTTCATATGTTTTACATTTAACGATTGACTTGACTTCTGGTTTTGATATTAAATAGGTACGCCAATCGTCATTCGCGCTACTAGGGGATCTAACGAAGGCATGCTTCCAACATGTCCATCCGTACATCCCTGAGTTCTTGCCCATCCTAGGAATGAACCTCAATCCTGAGCTCATCTCTGTCTGCAACAACGCCACCTGGGCCATCGGGGAAATCAGCATTAAATTAGGTAAGTAAAATATTTTCTATTTAAGAATTTCATGTAGTCCTTTTGTTTAATTATATGTTTTTCATCTTCAGTGAACTATATTTCAATCTCTGTATATGTGCACAGTGAGCATGCAAATTTAACTTAAAAATTTGATATGTTTTAACATTCCATATATACTATATATTTTTTTGATGTAACTTTTGTTTATGCACTGTCACCTTTGCGA
Organism: Parelbella ahira ahira; assembly: GCA_018244795.1. NCBI lineage: Eukaryota > Metazoa > Arthropoda > Insecta > Lepidoptera > Hesperiidae > Parelbella > Parelbella ahira. The sequence continues at coordinate 6,197 of DWME01003632.1, forward strand.
CCATATTTTCACTTGTAGAGGTATATGAGGACCAAACTTTCATTTATTTAAAAAATTTAAAGAAATACTTCTTGAAAGAAATAAATAGATAACCCTAGAATACCTGGATTTAACTCTATAAGAGTGCCACAGTGTTTAAAGATTATAATATTTTCTATACAAATAAAGCCATGAGTAACAGCAGTTGATAATAATCTGTATGTTAATATGTGAATTAAAAACTTTGGACCCCTTTTTACGGAAATTGCTCAGACTGAGGAGTATGAAATTTGGCACACTCATCGTTTACATAGAGAAAGAGTGCAGAATGATAAAATGTATGTGTAATATGTATTACAAATACCTTAAATGGAATGAAAAAAACCATTTATTATTTACGTTCCCATTGTCAATATCAGACATGAGACAGATTGTTGTCATTATGTAACACAGAGGGAAGATTTATATAAGCTTAATCTTTGACATTAGAACCTAGGCAACGCTCAAATTACTTTTTTTATGATTTACGATCGAGTTTCGATCGCTTCTGGGCGACTAGTATAAATTATAATAATGCTTCACACTGTCCCAGTAGATACTAAGATTTGGCATTGTAAAGATTTGCACACTTAACTAAATTCATCATTTATATATGAGAAATAACCTTTATTGATATTTTTGCTGAGACTATATTATTGAGTAAAAAAATAAAAAAGTATTCTTATGATCTGATATATGTGAACTGATATATATTTATTTTTATTCACTTTCCACTGAAGACATTTAGGCAGTCTTAAATGCATGACATAACATTCAAAAGTGTAACTGCTGATATTGCTATTTATAAATTACAACTATTGTGATATTAATTTGCTGATGTACATATAATGTTGCTTGAAGGCTTTTGGATCTGAACCTGTAAAAATTGAAGACATAATTGAATTTTTTGTTATTATGCTCTAATGATCTTAATGAATGACATCCTCCATTAATTTAGTTTAGTTTCAAAGCCTATTATTTGGTTAGAGTAACATCCCAATATATTATGTTTTTATTTTCACCTAAGCAGTTTCTTTCTTGAACTTATAGGTACTAGATAAGTCTGGACAGTTCTTGGCCAGTCCTATTTTATCATAGATTGATAGATATTCATAAAATGTTGTTTTGAGTTAAGTGTAACATTTCCAATATTTTATTCATAATTATATAATATTGCAATAGAGTGTTCATACTAATTTAAAATAGCAGAAACAGACAAAACAAATGAAAATTTTTAATTTCAGGGCCAGAAACTTCAAAGTATATACCACTCGTATTAAACCATTTAGTGGATATTATCAACAGGCCAAATACTCCTAAAACACTACTCGAGAACACAGGTAAGTGTGATTGGTGCTTGACATTGTGTTAACTGTTAGACAAAACATTGACATATTTGATTATAAATAATTTGTAAAATATTAAGAATTCAAATTGAAGAAGGTTCATATTATTTGCTAGTACATTTTCTGTAAGAAATATCTTTGGTGGCAGTCATGTTATTCTGTGTATTATACCATGTATTTGTATTACCCCTTCACTGCTTCATATATGTTTACCACTTTTCATCATAATCGATTTTTTTTTATATTTTTTACCTGCCCTTAGTGGTACTTGCCATGATCCAGGTTATATAATAACAAAATAATATTACAGGACTAATTACTTAATCCCTAATTTAAATTAGTTTTTAATTAATAATTTCTATTGTAAAGTATACATTTGCAGTGTTAACATACTTATATAAGTATATGTATATATATATATATATGTGTAGGTTTATAGCAGTATATTATGTACATGTAGTAAACAGTATATCTATTAATATCTATTTTAAGGTATTAATATTCATTTAATATATATAGATGAAAATATGAAGTGAAGACTACTTTCTGCCAGCAAATTATTAGCAGATATACACACTATATGTTATGTAATATTTTTGTTTTGGGGATTAATGTATGTTTTATTAACACAAAAGTAGTCGCCATAGAATATTTAAGTGTGTGCCTGGAGGAAAAGATAGCGTGGGTGTCGCTGTGTTATATCGGAGTTACCTCTTAACTGCCAGCCCCTAGGCCGTCTTTTGAATATTATACATATATTATATTGTTTATTTAATAGTTATTACGTAGTACAGATCGTTTCACAATTGTTTTATATATTTGTAACACTGAATTTGTTGCTGTTGAATTATGTAATTTAACTATGTTTTGGATGGTTTGTTGATTTGTTTTCTTGGTTTTGTTCTCGGTATGTCGTGGCGTGTAGCGATTACTATCGGTCGGCTAGGTTATGTGTGCCCACACGACGTCGCACCCGTTTTACATCAATTTGTACGCCAGTGGTCTGTAGTCATTTTTTTTATTATTACTTTATATTATTATTATTATAATTACGTTCTATATTTAATAAGTTATTAATCAGTATTATTTTTCGATCGTGGATGGTGTTTATTCGTGGCTTATTAATATATTGTTTTTACCCGATTAGTTGTTGTTTATGTTTTTCCGCTATGATGTGATATTGATTCTATGTTACGCAGTATACGGCCACATTTTGAAGTTATCACTGAGATATGGGGTGATATATATTTGATTATATTATTTTCAGTGGTGTATTTTATATATCTTGAACACCATCCGCTTTCTAAAATATTTCACAACTGCGAAATTTTATATTAAGTATTATTTTAATTGAAACTGTGAGACAAATTTGATTTCTAACTCAAATGTAAAGTTTTTAAAATATTTATGAATCTTTTACTTATATCACATTTTGTCTTTATAAATGACGTCAAGTCTTATATAAAGTCAGGTTTGTCTTCAGTTTTCCAGACTCATAAATTGTGTTTATTTTTTTTTCGTGACAGTCACTTAATTCACCGTCCTTCATTTTAATATAAATTATATATATACACACCATACACAATAATTTTAAACTTTGTTTTCAATTTGCTTTCTTTTGTTTTTAGTGTTATAATTATACCTACAATTTTTTTTTTGTGCACTTACGTTTCGACTTTTTTTGGAGAGATTAGGTATTAATTTCGTTGAACGGTTGATAAATAGTCGCATCTGATTGGTTTGACGAAAGAATCCATAACGTCCGTGGTGGTGCGAATAATATACAGCTCTATTTTTAAAGAATTTACTTAGATTGTAATTAAAATTTAATAAAAACTATCAATTAATGAACAGAAATCAAGATTAAATTTTAGTATTTTATAACATATTTTTTTTGCGTCACATAATATATTATCTACAATGTCCCAATCGGAGGCGATTTGTAGAAGAATTACTTGACGAATCTCTCTAAGGACATCTTAATATATTTTGAATATAATATTATAACATGGAGTATTGAACCATATACAGGACTACGAAATTTTTGATTGTACAAAATTTTCCCAAATATCACAAGTTATTAAGGGAATTGGTCCATGGGGAAGTTCACCGCGATTTTAGTATCTGTACTGGTTCAATGCTTGAGTTTTCGTGAGAGCGCGGTACTAAATATTGCTTACACGTGTAGGTGCACGTCGCTGCGGAACATCCGCGACAACGACGAGAAGGACTCGGCCTTCCGCGGCATCTGCCAGATGATCCAGGTGAACCCAGGGGGAGTAGTGTCCGACTTCATGTTCTTCTGCGACGCGGTCGCCTCGTGGTCGCACCCCAAGGAGGACCTGAAGGAGATGTTCACGAAGATCCTGCACGGGTTCAAGAACCAGGTGGGCGAGGAGAACTGGCGCCGCTTCGCCGAGCAGTTCCCCATGCAGCTCGGCGCGCGGCTGTCCGCCATGTGCGGCATATAACTGCGGCCATCGCGCTATTATGGTGAGCCGATCTTCTTTATACGCATAAATAATTATACTTTTGTTTAATTTTAGAAGTTTTAAAATTGTGAATGTGTTTGGCTGCGAATAAACATCAACGAATTTTATGCTGCAAAGCATAATTGATAGTGTAAATCTTCCTTTACTCGCAGCAATATACATGTAAAGGGTCCCGTCTTTATTTTACATTTTAAGACCTAAGATCGTGCTTGATGTACTTACCTGTATATTTGTCATCTTCCAGATGTTCTATAGAGCTTGACCTGCTATACTTGCTCAGGATTTTTAGTACAAATAAAGAAGATGCTATCAAGAGTAATTTTGTTTGCAGGGGAACCAATGTCACACGGGTCGGGAAAACATTAGGGCTCGCCGGGCCGCGCCGCGCCCGCGCCGCGCGCCGCCACACCACACTCAACAGACCGCTGAAGGAATTAGTAAACACCGATACACCTGTTGACACTCCGTTTGTACCTGTACGTTGCTCCGCGGGCGCGGCGCGGGCGGGACGGGGGCCGAGCCTCTTAGTTACGCACACGTTAGGCGGGCTATGATTGCATAGCAGTATGTATATCATGGGGGTGCTAGGCTTATTGTACTCGTATCGTAGTGGTCGTGAGAGCGTACGTTGTATTCGCACGTGGCGTGCCGCGTGCAGTTCATACGTTGTAATCATTATTGGGACGTTTGTGCAGTCACTCGCATGCAGTAGTGTGTAGCTTGTGCGCACGACGTTGTTTTAACACTGACTTATGGAGCTAGTACCTATGCGGTGGACGTGTCTACTTTAATTTGCATGAAATTAGTTTTAGTCCGTAGTGTATTAACGATAATAAGAGCATTATTTTTAACTCTAGAAATTTAGCTTTTCGCGAGTGTTGCCGAACCAGGAATTGCCTCAACGAGAACCGTTGGTTTCACAAAACTTGTTCCAATTGTATTTATAGTTGTCCCTGCATAATCCGAAGCAATTAGGTGATGTTCGTGTGTAATCTTAACGGTAATTGTTCACTTGTCTATAAAAATCACGTTTTTAATTATACGTATTTAATGAAGCCAATCCGAATTTACTTAAATGATTGACTTAAAATATAATATCGAATTCTTTTTAAATTTGTTAAAAAACGTTTTAAAATACTGAATTGAGTTGGATACGATTTTTATACTGCTTCCCGCCTTCGTTTTGAACGCTGTTGTGAGCACAAATTATTAACTTTGTCCTGTGTGAGTGAGAGTGATACGCATGTTAAAAACGGATTCAAAATTTAAAAAATCTGTAGATGATGCATTAAAATTAATAATAATGATAATAGAGCTTGGAATAAAACTCATTATATCGTAAATTCCACGAACGAATAGTTGCTCAGTGTTTCAATAGATATTAGGACCGAATATATATGTAGAAGGTAAGGGGACAGCTAAAAATATAGATTCGTACGAGTCGCACATATGAAAGCCTCGAGAGTCTCATGTTGAAATTCGGATGTTTATATTTAATTTGAACTGTAAACTATATTTTATCCCCTTTGTTGCTTTGTTAAACACAGATGCATATACATACACATATATACATATATATGAATACTATGTCCAGTTTTTTATAGCTATATAAATAAATCTTAATTATGTTTTTTTCATTCAACATTGGTATGTACAGATGGAATGATACATTAGGTCTATGTATTTTACTAGATGTTTCGAGTGTTTGACTGATGTTTCACTGCTCAAGGGTTTATTTTGCGCTTTTGTGTCTAATCGATGTCGTTACTAACATATACAAACTTCAATTCTCTTCACTATGTTAATTTAGTATTAGTATTTGGTAAATAAAATTAATTTAGTATAATAATATAATATTTGCAAAACATTAGAGCTGAAAATGAATACTTTTGTTTTCATCGCAGAAGCATTTATTCGACCTCTCTCGTTGTGAGGTTGCTTTTTTTTTTCAAAACTCGCACGTATCCTTTCTGCAATTGATGTGTTAACAACTATTTTAAATATAAATTACAAGACTTAGTGAAATCGAGAATTTAAGTGAACTGTGATTTGTGACTGGTGGTTCATTTTGACTAATATATTATTATGTTTACGATTATTTGTGACATTGTAGATATACTGCTTTGATAGATTTTATGCGGGCTACATATCTGCTATATAATATACCAAAAAGTATTTTTACGTTGTATTTTGTTTTAATGAATTTGTATGATAGAGTTGCCCATGTCGAATGGATAATGGTCCTCTGACTGTATGAGCAATAAGTAGGTAAGTAGAAACCTAGAAGTTTCCTCTCCTGAAGTAGGTACTGACTACAATGAAATAATTCATTGAAATCATCACCGGATTCAGTCACTGCTATAACTGTTTTGACACGGGCAACTTGTATGATTGATATGAAGTAATATTTATGTGTATATTTAATAAAGTAATATTATGTATATGTAAATACATATTTTGTTGTATAATATTGTATTGCGAGTGAAATTGTTATTTTTTTTTTGTTTTTATAAAAGCTAAAAGTCTGACTTTAACCACTTGTTGTATTACGTCATTTTTAGTAACTTCAGATGTATAATCGATGTCGCCTCGGCTGTCTCGCGAACCTTGATAGCGATGAATTTTCAAAAGTTAACTGAAAAAATCTTTTAAAAACATGTATCTATACGTTTCGATTTTTACCAATTGGGAATGTATCCGTCTATCTGTTGCTTTTCTAGAAGATGGCACTTTAAATTTGATTTCTATTGTAATAAATTGACATTTAATAAAATAGCGCGAAAATTCGTCCCAGTCAACGATTCGGTGTCCACCGAGCGCGACCGTTAAGTAATGGGGGATCTGAAAAACGAGTAGTTCGTTTGAACGTTTAGTCTATTTTGCAAAAGTAACTTTAATGTTAGATTTATTGTGGAATATAATTCACTTTTTTTTTTTCGGGGATACAGCAAATTTAACATTCCTTGGGATCAAATTATATTGGCTTTTTCACACAAGATATTTTGTAATTTTCACTTTCACGTGTTTTTTTTATTGTCACATTTTATTTCGAGTCGTTTTTCACCAGTAAATTGCCTGTAATATTTATATGTAATATACCTGCGCTTTGCACCTCGGTCCCTGAAATCCCATCGGTTCCTGTCCCGAGTCCTGTCTAGTCCCATTCCTTCTCATGTGCCAACGAAGCCCGAGTCATGTGCGGTTGTGTGCTCGCCACCCGGTGGAACGACGTCACTCGCGTGTAGGACCGCAACAGTTCCGGAGCCGCTGCGCCGCTGGTGATGTCCGTTGGCCCGCGGTATCCACCCACGCATCTCAGACCAAATACTAGATAAATTGATAATTAGCGCACCACTGCCTCGGATACGATTTGAGAAACTTTATTTATTTTTTAAGTGAAATACATTATATGAACGGGTTACGGGTGAGATCGTAATTTATTTTTAAGGTAGTAGATTTGTCGTCATATTTTTTTTTTTTTGTTTAATTGTAGTAGTCTTTTCCTAAAAGAAACCGTGATAATAGCTGACTAAGTGATTGCATGTTGTTTGCGTGAGAGAGCGATGCGGCGTTCGTGAGGCACGATTCCCTTCCTCGAGGATATAATTATTGAACAATTTAGTCGTACTTGTGTGAGAGGGCGCTCGTGATGTGTTGATATATAAATGCTATAGTGGTTATATTTTTGTGTTGTGCGTTATACATACATTTGTATTATACTGTATTTAACATGTATTGAATGAAAAGCAGCCGGTCCCTTTGTCTAAATTCTTATTATATAATTATATCGTGTATTTTTATGCAGAGAAAATTTATTTTGTACTTGTACGTAATTATTTATTAATGAAAGTATGAAAACAGCAATATGTTGGTACAAAAATATTATAACAGAAATGGCACACGCACCGGATACTTAACAAGAAACAACCTCAAGTGTATGCAAACGTGTATATATACATATATATCTCTCGACTAGTAATCAAAAGCACAATTGAATTCAAAATTATGATTATTTTGAGATAGGTACTGATGATAAGACTTGCGCATTGTAAACATACCATTAAATTCAATATATTTTTTTGCTTTTCATTTAGAGCCAAAATTATTATTATGGAAAGTTTATATTTTAAATACTCAACTTGGCCCATACTTTTTTTTAAATATGTATTCTTGTATTTATGTAGCTATGTATTAATATAACGTTTTATTGTACTCGGCAATGAGCCCTATTTATATTTCCGATACGATATCGTATTCTCGTTTCACACAGCGTTCCTTAATTTATTAATTATAATCTAATTGAGCTAAGTAAATTACTGTCATCTTCGGTTAATGTAAGTTAATGCATCAACTTAACATGAAACTCGTAGATTCCGTTGACATAATATACTTAATAACTCTGCTGTGTATGTCCAGAGGCTTACGTTAATGCTTAATTGTTGTTTGAAGCGAGTACAGTTTAACTACGTACCTATCTACGTGAATGTACATGTTAAAGGCTTGTTTTACTGCATACAATCAGTTCGATCTAGTTATATCCGGATATTATCTTGACAACATTTGTTCGTTACATTAAAAATAATAGAATTGTATATGAGTAAAGTTTGAAATTGTTGAAAATATAGTAAAGCAGGCCTTGATAAATGAATAAGGCGCTACTTCTGTCACAAGGCCTAATTATAGGCGGTACATCCATATGAAAAAATGGTAATTTTTGTAAGTGTTGCAATATTGTATTCTGTATTCACTGTTTGGCGAAATTGTACATTTTGTATGTCGTGATGCAATATATCGATACTTGCTGACGAGTTGTTTACCTTCAGTTCCGATTGTAATGATGATCGACATAACCTCACCACGAACATTCTTTTACCATACATTTCGTTAATAAAGCACTCATTGTTCAAGAAGAGAATTTTATTTTTTCAAAACAACTTTCCTACTATCAACGTACTGACACATTTTGTTATTATAATGTGTAACTAATTTTAGGTAAAAACTCTATTTGTCCTAGTATAGTGAGTTGCACGTTAAATACAATAGTTAAACAATGTATTACTGAAATTGAGTATCTATGTAAGTATAATCGAAGATACGTTTAAAAACAAGAAAAAAATGCAATAATATTGAACATAATGTTAAAATTATTAAGATGCGAATATGGTATATTATTTTATACATTGGTTGATTTGCAATTTTTTTATTTATCTAAATTACCCTGATTGATATAAATTAAAATGATGAAAAAATTTCGTAGATAATAATTCAACCCTTGATTCCTTGCATAACTAACCAACAGAACCGAATTTATCCAATAAATATCGTATCATTTCATCAGGATAAGTATGATTGACTTTTGGTTAGAAATGTTTATTAATTTATGAACTGGGTTCTAGAAACACCATTAGTAGGTACATAGAAACCAAGCGGTTAAATGGTTATACTTTTTCTTATAACGATCCTGCCTTAACTTATAATCTTCGCAGCATTTAAATGATAAAGTCCACTTGTTTTTTGACGAAGTTTCCTTTTGACAACTAAGACACCATACATCGAATTGATGCCATTCTATCGAACTTTAACGTTACGAAGACCCTATAACTAAATTAAATAATTCTCTACAAAATGATATAATAGTAATGGCGGTGTCGGCAGAATTTTCGAAAATGATGTTCGAGTATAAACTTATTTGGCAACATTTACCTTCATCGTAGCTTCAGAGAAGTTTTAAGCATTCTATTATCAACAATGTGATCAAAAAAGACGTTGCAATCGACACAGATTATAACTATGCTATTTAAACAATGCCTTATCTCAGACAGCTTTGGATGAATCGTTGAAAACTATGCGGATATTTTTCATAAATAAATTTTAAAGAAAAATTTACTGCACGCCTATAATAGATTCTATAGAGAACGATATCTTTGGTCGGGCGGGCGGCGGCGGCGGTGGCGCGTAGGTGGTGAGCAGCGCGGCCAGCAGGTGGCGGCACAGCGCGGCGGTGGGCGCTCCGGGCCCCGGCGGCGCTGCGGCCGGCGGCTCGCCGGGCACCATCTCGCGGTCCAGCGCCGCGTCGGCGAACGCCCGGCGCCTGCGCACACGTTCGTTCCAGAGCGGGTCGTTGCTCACGAGCCGTATGTTACCTAGTGTATGCAATTAAATTAATCAATTTCTCGAAATATCACAAGCCTCTCTTATCTCACACTACGCAAAACCCATCCTGTGGAAATCAGACAACTGTTAAGTAATAAAATATGTATAAATATACTCGTAACTATGTGCTCGCAATATGCAAACAATAATGTCTGCGCTTTAACAAATATCTAATTCGTACAAAACAAATGGGATGCATCGGAGGTTTTTTTATTCTGACGTAATCGCTCGGATCACCTGTAGTCAAAAATCGACCAACTGTATCTGTAAAGTAACAAATTGTTTTTATACAATTCAGTGAGACTTATTTTAAGTAGACTTTAATCGTTACCTTATGGGGCATATAAAGGGGGCAAGGAGGAAGTCTGCATCTAACCGACGGACTCTATCGCTCAACCTTTGAATAGAAGTCAAAAGTAGAAGCAAACGAAAACGAAGAGGAGAGTGCACAATAACACATAATAACTTAAAAAGTTTAACGTAATATTATTTGATCAGTCTATTAAAAGACTGGCTGATGTATGCACGTCGAATACTTCGTGGCAAATAATTCCATAATCGTACGACTATAGCATAAAATAATAATAATATTTACGGAATCTAAGCTGTTGGAGTATAAATTCAGCTTTAGTATTACGGAAGCGATCGCGCAGAAGTGAACTAACAAAGTGAAAACCTCATTTAAATTGTTAGAAAAATCAAGCGATAATTCGTTATGCTTGATTCTTTCTAAGGCAACAGTAATTATAATTCCCACTACACTGCCCTAGAACAGAAACATACGGAGCTAGCAAGATATTAGATCTTTAATATGCCTAAACATCTGATTACACCCGCATAAATAATTAGGATACCAATTAAATACAATTAGAAATAAGTATATTATGTAAACAGTGCTTGGGGTACCGAATCCCTCTAGTTATATAATTCCAGTTATTAAAATCTTCTATAACAAATGCGTTTCTAATGTCTAACAAGGCTTGCATAAAAGTTTTCGATTGTTCATGCCCGACTGTAGGTATATCATCCGTTACTAATATAATCTACGTCAATAGACGTGGATTAAGTAGTACCTAATGTTTAAGCCTTTAAGGATATGATATACCTACATATGTACCTACTCGTACCGGCTTAACTCACGTCCGATTATCGGGATGTCCCGACTAGTTGTTTAAGGATAGTAAAGCAATAACAATGCTTGACAGTCAGATGGCACTGGATTCAGGTTATTAGAAGACAACGAGTTTATTTCGCGGCGAAAGCAAATGAGCTTTGTAAAAAAAGAAAAAATGGAAATAAAACAATAAATCAGTGGCTCACACACTTTTTTTTAAAACTCAAATAACGCCTTTAATCCCCATAGAGGCAGGCACCGGAATGTAGTAAGTATACCAACACTCACATGTTTCACCAGTTACGTTTATCTCCCATAGGCCTATTGTCATCACCGGGCACACACCCAGACTCCGAGTCATTACTAGAAATTCTAAATTAGAAAAATCCAATAGTTCCCCACCCGGGATTTGAACCTAGGACCTCCCGATCGGCACTCGCGCTTGCAACTACTCGACCAACGAGGCGGTTTTGTTTAAAAA